>JBBBDQ010001179.1:2242500-2305000 GCA_037127315.1 Ascarosepion bandense
TGTAATCTTGTAATTATTCTCTATATATAAATATATATAAATCTACACTGTGTCAATGCAGTCTTGAATCTGGTTTTTATCATATACCAATCCTTTGCAAATCTGGTCTATCCTAATTAAGTGGTAATAAGCGGTTTTGGCTAATCCGAGATCAACAACACATCATGGCGCGGAATTGGCCAAGGGTCAGGGAGGCTGACTGGATGCGCTAGGGGTTGTGTTATATATAGTGATTTTTTTTCAAAAGTCGCTTTTATTCATTCTTTTTTTCATAAGAAATGTCAGATTAGGGTAAATGTAATAAATTTCATTATCTTTTTATACAAATACACAGGTGCATACTTTTCTCTTTTGTCTTGATTCTGATGAAGCCTTAACTGGCAAAATGCATAATCAAATCTCTCCTCTTTTTTCATGCAATATTTCCATTTATCAAATTGGTAAAATATATATATATATATATATATATATACATATTCAGGTATGGCCTGACATTGTGTTTAATATGAAAGAGACTGTCGCCTTCAAATGTTGACTTCAATTTCCACTTTCATATGTACATGCATTCTATCCATGATACTGAGCACTTTAACCTATAAATATAACATACCTTAAAACTATATTTTATCTCACACACACGTACACATATATGTAAAGGTACATAATAATAATAATAATCATATTTACAGAAAACACTAATTTAATATTCATTTCCATGTCACCATATTTTATACAATGCTAACAAAAATATATGCACATATATTCATATACATAAAATATGTATATTCAGTGTACTAAATTTTGTTTTCAAAGGGAAGTAACTCAGTTTGATGCTAATTTTTATTTCAGCATTTGTTTTTAAAATCTACATCGATATCATTTTTCTGTTTTACAACTGCTAAGCAATTAGCATAGATCGGAAATAAAGAAGTAAGTGATGGTGATTTTTTTTTTTATTATTTAACGATTTGATAATCAGAAACAACCTGAGGCTTTCAATAAAATACAAAAGATTAAAAGTTCAAAATTGTGTGTTTGAATTATGGATATTTCAATCCATTTTCCCTGCAATAAAAATGGTGAAACATTTATTTGGAATTAACTATAACAGCCATAGCTTTTTTTAAATAAATAGTTCAACTGTTTGTACAATATCTAAAATGAATTTTTAAAAAAATTATCAAATTGCAACAAGATCTTTCTTACACATCTCCTCTTTCACCTTGTTCCCCTTTTTCCTGTCCTCCTCCTCTCTTCTTCTTTTTCCTCTCCTTCTCTCTGTCTTCCTTCTCTATCTCTCATTTTTCCTGTCTTTCTTCACTCTCTTCCTCATTTACTTTATTCTGTCCTCCTCTCTTTTTCTCTTTATGCTCTCCTTCTATTCTCCTGCATCTTTTTTTTTCCTGTGCTCTCCTTTTTCTCCCCCTTTCTCATTTCCTTTATAATATTCTCTCCTCCTCTTTATTTTCTTCTTCCTTCATCCTATTCTCTCCTCTTCCTTAATTATTCTTCTAATCCAAAACATTGAACACCACTGATGATATTTTGACAAATGTTTCTACCTCTTAGATAATATGGAATTGCAATAATTCAATATTTGACCCATTTGCTGACTGAATATCTGCACAAAAAACTAAAATGGTGACTTCCTTTTATGTCCATCATAAGCTTTTCATTTTCAAATGTCTTGCTGTGAACGTTCCTCTGTGTTTTTCGCATCGATGCCCAAATCTCTGTGGCTGATCGATAGTTGATCACTTCGTTCCAAACCTTTTTAATTATCTAGGCTTTCTTGCTTCATATACAACCATAATAAATTATTTAGCTTCAATAAAAAGAAAACATCATATGTTTCTTTTTTAAATTATCAGCATCGAAAAATTCCTTAAGAACAATGAAATTTTATTTCTGAGAATCCAGTCTCTCTTTATGACTAGGGGTAGCCTGTCTTTAAAGGTCATGGAAAAGATTTTGTTTCAAATCAAATTATAGCTATCATTTTATCAATGGTTATTAAATTTCACAATAACAAAGAGAGTGACTATTTTCGTGATAATGGCTATCCTGAATTTAGTGACAAGAAACCATACAGAATTCTTATATTTCTGACCGAATTTTGTGGCCAGCACCCAAGAGTCGTAAAAATTTTTATTTTAAGTGATTGTTCATTTTTGATAACCATAAATTATCTATTTTTCTTGGGTGATCTTTTTACAATATTCCTCATATAGCCTCTAGCAGATAAAGAAGAAAAAATATTCAGTTATATTTTTTTTTTTTGTGTATAGATCGGTCTAACTTTGTTCCTATTTTTTTTTTTTTTTTTGTTACTCGCAATGTAAAATCATTCCTGGTAAGTTGAGCAGACCCTTTCACCCTCCTCCAGTCAATTCTGCACTTGAATTTTTAAACTTTTAGGCATAGATAAAAAAGATATAGAAACAATACAAGGGGCCACTGAAAAGTTCTTAGCCTAACTAAAATTGGATTGAAAAAAAATCTGTTTAGATTGAGAACTTTTCAGCAACATTCTGTATCTTTGAATCTCACAGGGGGGGGGTATCATGAAAGGGGGGATTGATTTACAGCCATCATTTGCTGTTAACAAGGGCTTTTTTTTTTAATCCCCCAAAACATTGCGAGTTAAATTTTACTGCATTTTGTTATTTTTATTTTTTTGTCATACTGTTTTTATATTTCTTGTGGCATTCTTTATTATAGTTGCAAATTTACCAAATGGTAGTTAATCAAGAGCATTCGGATAAAAATAAACAATCATTCTCTTTTCACCAGATGTTTTTGCTGTCTATGAGCAAGAGGACTACATTACACTTGCAAGAGTTCCTCATAAAATGTTTCAAAATCTTTAGGATGCTGGCTGAAAGCATTGCAATCAAAATCAGCAATAAAATAAAATAAAAAAATGTTACAAATTTAATATCAGTTAAGTGCCACATTTGATAGATGTGTGGGCGATCATGTCTCGAAAGAGCAGAAGATTTTCCCGCAGTAGCTTGCCATTGCTTTCTGTGGTAGACTGTTTGCCAGCCAAGACTACAGAACCCAATCTGTCTTGCTATTTAGCCCATAGCTGGAGGGAGAAGCAACAGGTTAATACCTTTCCCAAGGATATTTGTGCGAAAGTAAATGCACTGAATTCAACTTGAACTTGGCTCTCTGATTTTTTGTCCCAAGCCAACGTCCACTGCACCACAATAGCAGTCCATTAAAAAAAAGTGAAAAACATCTTTTTACAAACAATCTTTATAGATTAGCATTTGAATTTTTTTATTGATTTTAAAAGTATTGGGTAGGAGCTCCTATTCATAATATAAATACAGTCACAATTCAATCCCTAATTTTTTTATAGAGTTATCTGGACTTAGTTTGTTATTCAAAAATGTCAAGTTTGAAAATACACTTAAGATATTTATATCTACATTTTTTTGATTTTCTGAATCTTTTTATTTTTAAAACATTTTTGTGGGGTTGGGGGGTGATTTTTCAGAAGCTCATGTCCAAATATTGGAGCAGAATAATTATTTATCTTAAATGAAGAATAAACAGTTATATATACTTTAATTCATGTTAACTTTTTTTTTAATTAAAAATTAATATATTCAGTTGTTTGCTTTAAAAAAATCTTATTGTAAGAAAAAAAAATGTTTTTGTACACAGAACAGAAAACTTGCTTTTTTCCAAAGTTTGGATAAAAGATTGTGTTAACTCTTTGGTGCTGTTGGGGAATTCTCAAAGATCCTTAGAAAAATGGAAAATTGAAAGACTCATTGACATCTGCAGTCATTTATATTTTCTTATGTAATTTTGCAAATATAGGATGAATGAAAACAAAGGTAAAGTTTGATTATTACAAAATTGAAATAAATACTCATCAGGGAGTAAAAATTTTAAATGGAGAATAAGTAAATAAAAATATATGATCACTTTATGTAAATTTTTGTTTAATAAAAATTTTATATCTATTTGCTCTTTATTTTGTCATATGCCTGCCTTGACGATAATCATTAAGATGATTACACGTCGATTCAAGAGTATTTACATTTCTACATCTATGGACAGATATGGGTTATCTCTCCTAGATCATGACAAATGGACAATGATAAACAGAAATAAGAAAATGAGATCACTGTTTGATTGATATAATCGAACTGTAATCTTCATAGGTCTGCTTCAATATCAACACACGTGCTGACCAACAATTCAAGGATGAATGACAAGGCAAAATGATTTTTGATATAAAGTTTTAATAAGTAACAAAACATTAAAATAAAAAAAAATATATGAGTATGAATAAGAGTGTCCAATGACCTGAATCTCAAAACTTATATTCAGATACCCAACTCAGTCAAAATAACAATTTTCAACAAATATGAATGAATGCAAGAGATTAACACAAAATAAAATGGGGAGAACCATATAATTATGAGCACACGTGGTATGATGTTTGTGGTAACATAATATTCATGGAAGTGTATGCGTGTTCTAACATGGGCCTAAGAATATAACTTATCTTTATGTCAGTTCCTTCTCTCTTATTTTACTGTCATTCCTTTACTTTCTTCCTCTTTCTTTATATAACTTCGGACTCAAACACAGTCCACTTGAAATGTATGTATCTGTGACTGTCTCTATTTTCTTTCAGTTGGCTGTTGTATTTTCAGCATACAAATATTTGAAATATCCGCACTCTTCTTTGTTTCTTTCTTCAAACAGGCACCATATTTTCTGCACTCAAACAATTCTGTGGTTTCTTCTCTTCAATATCTCTTTGTTCACATGTTATCTTCTCTGTGTCACTAGCTTTCTTTCTTTTCTCAATAAATGACTCAGCTTTGCCTTCTTTCAACAAATAAGAATTCACATACAAATAACATTAATTTAAACTATCGCCCGGTTCACACTCCACCCACGTCTATTGAACAGGTGAAGAGGCTCATCCCTTGTTCCCTGTTTAGGATGTGGTTTCCGGTTTTTCTCTTTTCCAATCTTTTCACTCTTACGTAGCCCCCTGCGCATCAGTGGCGTTTTCGCCTTGCTTAGGGTAATATGATTAAAAAAAAAAAACATTACAGTTTCTTCTCTTATCTTCTCTTCGTCGCTGTCTTTACTTCCTAAATAAACGATTCACCATCGTCTTCTTTTAACGAATAAGAATTTATAAGTTCGTTTTTCTTATCCGGATTTGCTTAAGATGAATTGGTCAAATTACGCCATCTAGCAAATGTGTTTTCCTTTTCATTCATAAGTTATCAGTGCTCAGCAATTGTGACTTGCTAACCCAAGATCTGATCTGCAACTAATTTCCAATCTCTGCTTTCCACGTCTTTGGTGCTGTGAGGATTCTAGCTCCTGCTACTTCATGTCATCATGTCTAACCTCTGTCTATTTCCTGTCTAGACATTTGTTACTAAGGGTGTCTGGGTCAACCAACCTTGACCTGCTATCCTAAAACTGACTTTAGGCTCCCATGTGACCAATCTCAATATATGTGTGTGTGTGTGTGTGTGTGATTATCTATATTCATAACAATTTGAAAAAAATCTTTTTGTAAAAGAAAAACAAAACAATTTTTTGTATGCAAAACAGCTAAGTTCAAAATTCGAAAAAGTCTGTATCAATTTTACACTGTATCAATATTGTGACCAAGACCTTTCTTCTAAAATAAAATAAAATTAAATTAAATTAAATTGGTTCTAACAAGTGTTGCAGCTTAATGTCTAAAGAATGCTAATAAAAAAAATAATAAATAGGAAAAAAAAATTTTATGAGTGGACCAGTCTATTTAAGAAGTCTATTTTCTTTTCAGAAGTGCATGCAAAAAAAAAAAAATTGATAGATAATAACTATCCATCTTAAATAAAAAATAAACAGATATATACTTTTAGTAATTTATGTAAGTTTTTGTTTTGTTCTTTAATTAAAAATTAATATATTCATTTGTTCATCATTGAAAAGGAATCTTATTGTAAGAAAAAAAAATATGTTCTTGCACACAGAACAGCTAAGTCTAGAAAACTTACTTACTTTTCCAAAGCCTGGGTAAAAGATTGTGTTCCTGTATTAACTCTTTGGATCTATTGAGGAATTCTCAAAGATTCTTAGATAAATGGAAAATCAAAAGACTCATTGACATTTTCTGTGATCATTTATATTTTCTTATGTAATTTTCCAATATCAGTCAGTCAGTTAAGTGCCATACATGAAACACGCTTTGGGCAATCATGTCTGGAAAGAGACATGACTGACTGGGCAGAAGATTATCCCGCAGTAGGTTGCCATTGCTTTCTGTGATAGACTGGTTGCCAGAAGATTATCCTGCAGAAGGTCGTCATTACTTTCTGCAGTAGACTGGTTGCCAGCCAAGGCTATAGAACCCAATCTGTTCTATTATTTAAACCATAACTGGAGGGAAGAGACGGATTAATACTTTTTCCAAGGGTATTTGTGTGTAAGTGAATGCGAGGAATTCAACTGGAATTTGAACTCGGCTCCCCGATTTTCCAGTATAAGAGGGTTGGAAACAATGTTAAAGTCTGATTATTAGAAAATATCGTATTAGTTTGGATTCAAATCTGACAGAATAAGGAATGAATAGGAAAGGTTTATAAATTCAACAGGTTTTGCATTTTATTTTTACTTCATCAGAAAATGAAATGATGTGGACGAGAAAAGAAAATCCTGGTGGTTTTTTTTTTGTATTAGTTAAGCAGAACCCCCACGTGTATTTGTCTTATCAAGCAGTGTTTTGGAGGTTTTTTTTTTTTGGGGGGGGGGGGTTGCCGGGTATTGAACTCACAACTCTTTGGGTCAAGTCATTGGATCTAATCAACAGCTTTATCCACAGGGCCATGTGTCCTTGAAGACATCAGTGTATGAATTTTTAGGACTTACAACCTTAATGTCTAATAATTGATATTTGCATTCTTTTTAATTTTCTGAATATAATAGTTAGAAACATAAAGCTTCTACTGACCGTTAAGTAGGGGATCAGTTTTTTATGGTCATGAAGTAATAAACTGATCCCATACTAATTACTACTTAATAATTTAATACCTCTTCTCACTTCAGCTATGGGTTGGATAGCAGGACAGATTGGGTTCTATAGTTTTGGTTGGCAACCTGTCTACTGCAAGAAAATCTTCTGACCGATCAGTCATGTCTTCTTTGAGACATGATTGCCCAATCATGTATGGCACTTAACTGACTGACTGATCTTTTATAAAGTTAGATGAGGTATTAAAAATGTTTTTGTTTTTTTTTAAACTATTAAATGAATCTTTAGGATAGTAAATTTTTACATGTGTATTTGTGAAAAAGTTGGAAAACTAATTTAAAAAGTGGTGACATAAGCTACAAGTATCAAAAGGAACAATGTTATTATGTCTGAGATTATTATTATTTTACTAGTATTGTATTAGCATAGGCAAATGTCCAAAGAAACATATGCCAAAGTGGTAACTGAAGATGGTGATACAAAAATCTCAAATCCAAACGTATTGCACTTGCTTGACATTTCAACAAAACGCATTTCAAACTCCTAAACCACATCTGTGCTGCTAAGTGCAAATACACTTCATTGTCAAAAAATCCATGTTTCCCCAAAATATCGTACCAATGGATATTTAACAATTCTCCTTGGCTTTATTCAACAAATAACAGTCACTCTTGCATTTTCCTCTACTTGTGTGAATAGGTCATTTGGAAGTGCTTCACCAGTGAGTTGGGCCACTCTTCATCTAAGTCCAGCCCTGTATATGTCATAGAAATGTAGATACTTATGAATTATGTCTCCACCTTATAATTTATGAATTGGTGATCTTTCATAAAGTTAGATGTAATATATAAATTTTTTCTAAATTACTTTTTCTTCTTTTTTTTTTTTCCAGACTGCTAAATGAATCTTTGGGATAATATATTTTTACAAATCCGTTTTTGTGAAAAAGTTGGAAAAATAATTTAAAAAGTTGTGACAAATAAACTACAAGTACTGGAAGAAACAGTATCGTTATCTTCTCTCCTCCTCCTTCTGTTCGGTTTTACTTCCCTTTTTCCCCGTGTCCAAGGGTTAGAAGTTCTGCCATGCCATCCAGATCTGATGCACATTAACAGTCTGATGGGACCCACAATAGATTGGCCCACCCTGCCACGAATGACACCTTCACTATTAGTTCCGGCCCCGTTATTACTAACTATATCTGGATTTGACATGACATATGAAATTGAGGCAACTTTTCATGGCTGGATGCCCTTCCTAACGCCAACCTTTCCAAAGGGATGGGTATTTGTCGATTCACCATCTCGCCATAGTTCACCGCTAACTGGAGCGATGTGCTTGTCTGTTATCAAGATGGTCATCTGCACAACCACGCTGTTCTCTGAACCGCTACCACTCTTACGTTGATTGCCACATGAACTAATGCTACCCAAGGAAATAGCAGGATAGTTTATCGAGGTTTACTCCTCTAAATCCGCAGAGTTGTCATCTCCACTAGCATCCAAATGCTATTTATTCGTGCTCAACACTATGTGAGTCACCCAACCAAGGTCAACAGACCCCGCTCAACCAAGGTGCCAAACATTCGCCTGAGACTACCTCTTACAACGGGTATCTGTATGAATTTCTAGGAAGTACACCTGACCAGGGCATACCCCACACACACCCTCAGAGTAGCCTGCTAGTTGGTCCGGGACTGCTTATTGAATAGTCGCAGCTAACCTCCAATAGCTGGAGGTCATTTCCCGATCCGCCACCTGGGGACTCAGTGGATGGGAGATAGTCGCTCCACACAATGCCCGAGATTATTATTATTTTACTATTAATGCATTCTTCTTCATGAGCCATGTCTCTTCAGGACGTAGGTGATCATAGACTTCCACTTGGCTCTGTCTCTTGTTGCTCTGAATATTTTTCCTCTTGGTATATCTCCCAAACCCCACTCCCCCATCCATTTGCTCAGGCTTATCAAGTTGTCTTGCACTGTTTTTCCCTGTCTCTCTTGCCTTCTATCTGTCCTGTGGGTATTAAATTCTCCAGGCCCTCCTTTCTCATTGTGTCCTAGGAACCTTATCTGTCTCTTCCTGATGTTAAGTATGAGTTTTCTTTTTGTTTGCATCCTCTCTAATGCCTCATCATTGCTCACATGCTCGGTCCATGGTATCCTCAGCATCCTTCTGTAAAGCCACATTTCTGCTGTCTTAAGCCTTTTTTTTTTTTTTTTTTTTTTTTTTTTAAAATCGTTTCACCCTGAGCAAGGCATTCCACTGCTACTATTGCGCAGGGGGTTACATACGGTAGGGGAAGTGATGGGAAAAGGATGGTTAGATATAGGAAATGTCAGAAGGAGTGTGATAGATGGGTAAGGGTACCGAGAATGAGGGTTGGGTAGATGGTGAGAGTGTTTGAGAGAATAGACGCAAGTTAGGTGTCTATTGACCTTACATTTAAACTCCTGGAGATTGTAGCTGTCGGGGAAGCAGGCATGTGGAAGAGAATTAAGCACAGCCTTCACCTTTGATGAGATCATCTAATATTCACTTCCATACAGAAGGACAGATATCACATAGGAATTCAGCACTCTTTTCTTTGTTTCTAATGAGATTTTCCTGTCTCTCAGTACATTCAGCTTTTGAAATGCATCCTTGGCCATGCCAATGACTCTTTTGCTCTCAAATTGCACTCTTCTTCCTCTGTCAGAATGCCTCCCAGGTATTTAAATTTCTTTACTTGTTTTATTTTAGTTTCTTTGACCTGTAGGTGGCAGTTTGCGGTCTTCTTTTTGCCGATGATCATACATTCAGTTTTCTTGAAGTTTGTATTAAATTATTGCATTAGCATAGGCAAATGTACAAAGAAACATATGCCAAAATGGAAACTGAAGAAGGCAATACAGATTTCTTTAAAATTTACACAGGAGTATTACAAGGTGATACGCTAGCCCCCTCTTTCTTCATCATTGCAATAGACCATGCCATGAGAACACCCACCAGGGAAAATGAAAATCTTGGTATAGCACTGAACCCCAGAAAGAGCAGAAGACATCCAGCTAAATTTCTTTGATACAGACCGTGGATGACATGGTTTTGTTATCGGACACTCTGAGATTGCTCTCACTTGGAATTGAAACTGCAGCAACTATCAGACTGAACATTAATAAATCCAAAACTGAATTCATTTCATATAACAAAAAGCAAGAGACACAACTGCTAGCAAACAAGACTTTGAAATGTTCAGAAGATGCTCTCTATCTTGGCTCCTGGATAAACAGCTCGTCAAAAGACATGCAAACAGAAAATACAAAAACTTGGACTACAATCAAGGAACTAGATAGAATCTGGAAATCCAGCATGAAAAGATCACTAAAAGTACAATTCTTTAAAGCCACGGTTGAAAGTATTCTGATCTATGGCTTGAAAACATGGACAATGACAAAATCTATGGAGAAAAACATAGATGGTACCTATACTAAACTATTGCGACATGCTCTCAAGTGTCAGTTGGAACGATGCTATTTCTAACGAAGATCTGTATGGCAATCTTCTATACCAAGTGATCAGGGCAACAAGAATGTGTGCTGCCAGCCATCTATTTCAAAGCAATGAACAAGACTCGACTGTGCGGTTTTTGGACTCAAAGCATGGCCAACAATGAGGAGGGGGTTGACAACAACTTTCCTCACTATCCTGTTCACGAACACTCAGGTTGAAATATTAAATGAGCTCAAACTGGTTATGTCCGAGAGAGAAGAATGGAGAAGACTTGTGAAGAACCGGAAACCGTCAATGATAATAGGTAAATGGCATAAGTGTTTATTAACAGAAAATTCCATGATGATGCATCGTAAGAATGGAAACCTGTTGTAAGTCGAGGAACCCCCTGTAATGAAAATGTTTCTCAAACATTGAAATCAAAAGTCTCTCAACAACAATGTATGTATCAGCTAGTTGAATTATTTATTTACAGTTACGCATACATTTTTATTTTTGTTTACAGACAGATTTCAATAATAACACGTTTTGGACAGATCATGTAAATGACATACATACACATGCACGCGCGCACACACATACATACACACTTTGTTCATGTGTATGCTTAAATTAGAAGGGAGAGAGAGAAAAGTTATAAAAATATCTTACAGCGACAGGAAAAAATTATTCAATGATGCATCAAGGGAGATAATCTATGTTTTTGAAGCGACTATATTTTTTTCTTCTTTTTTGCTAACATTCGAGTCGAATTAATTAAATGTCCTACATCCATTACAAAAAAAATTATATATATATATATATATATATATATATATATATATATATATATATATATATATATATATTTAATTCGACACAAATATACTGGGAAGTTAAAAGCTGGAAAAAAAAATTAAAAAGAAGAGGCCTTTGTTGTAAATTTTTTTTTAAAATCCGTTTTTGGTTTGAGAAGTTATATTCCACTTGTTATATCTTTTTCAATTTAAATCCAGAAAATGTGTTGGAATGTCCTGCAGAATATTGTATCATTAAACTATTATTATTATTTAGAATTAATTTGCTTTATGTATTGTTTGTTGTCTTTTTTCGTTTTTAAACATTGAACCATAACAAATCAAGGGGAAATAACTCAATTATTTTGTGTTTTGTGATTGCGAAAAGAGAAGTCTTATTCAAGAGGTTATGTACAAGGATTAGAAAGAAGTATCGTGTGTGTGTATATATGTGTGATTAGTTTTTACAGCTTATCAACCATTTGCAGGTTATTTAAAGTCAGAAGATATTGTTAGATTGTAAGAAATTTTCGGAGATAATAATGAGTTACTGATATATAAGTTGGATTTTGCTTAGTTTTGTTTATAGTTAAATTGTGCAAAATAAAATCATTTTGATTGCCTTGAAAAAGTCCATCAGATGACGAAACGCAACGGCTAAGACTAAGTACAGTTTTCTTCTAATCCCTTTTTTTATTCACATATATAATTAGTTATTTCTTTATATACTGTTGAATGTGTGTGTGGGGGGGTTAACATTTGATGTGTTTAAGTGTGGAGAAATAGTTTGCCTTTGTCTGGCAAAGAAAGTAGGCTTTAAATTCATATTTTGCTATAATTTAATTAAACCAATTGACATTTGCTTGGTTGCTAACTTCAGCCTACATTCTTAGAAATATGAGATAGAGAGGAAAAAAAGTAAAGAATATAGGAAATAAAAGCGGGGAAAGAGTGAGATTTTAAATAGCAAGGAGAAAGGGAGATGGGTAGATTAAAAGGCAAGAAGAAAACGAGAAATTAGAGTCAGGAAAATGGAATAAAAAAAGGAAACTCAAAAATGAGTAAAAATCAGTTCGCTATTTGCCAAGTAAAGCTCAGCTTCATTCTTTCCACAAATGTCTCGAGCCTTGTAAGTCATTGGTGGGGGGTAAAAAAAGTTAAATTAGCTGAATTAAATCCTATTATTGTTTTGTTAATAAAAAAAAGAAAAATCTCATCAAGTCAGTTTTTCTGAGCTTCAGTTACTCAAGATGTTTGAGGAAGGAACGCATTTCAAATACTCAAAGGAAGGGGAGTGGAGTGGAAGGGATGTTAAAAAAAAAAAAGACATTACTAAGAGCTACAAATGAAAGGAAGTTGTGGAGAGCCATGACTGCCTATATCCTGAAATAATGCAGTACTTAGAACAATAACATAAAGAAAAGCATACACTGGAAAAGTAAAATTCATTTTGTAATAGACTACATTGAATGGCTATCAAGCCTTGTTAAATTGATTTTTTATGTTTTAAAAGAAAGTTAAAATGAAGAAAGCTGAATTAAATCCTATTAAGTTAGTTTTTCTGAGCTTCAGTATTTGTGCTGTTTTTTCAGTAAAAACCAGGCAAATGCTTTGCAATGTAGTAAAGAAAATCCTTAATAAAATGTTTTCACTTATCTTTCACCAAATGTTTTTTATGGAAGACAATTGGGAAACATTTTTAATTGAACATGTTTACCAGTAATTCAACATTATTCAGAAAAAAAAAAAAGAATTTTTAAATAAAAAAAATCATATATAAATAAAGAATTCTATATTTGTTCCTCTTTGCTTGGTATTGCTTAAAGTTTCATGCACGTATCAATGATCAGGCCCAAGAAAATAGGATTTAAAAATTTTTTTTTTGTACCTAATGATTGGTATGTGCATTATACTACTGCAATTTCACTTTTGGGATCTTCAAGTGGGTTTCAATATTATACTCAATAACTTTATTTACTGTCTCTGTTCCACTTATATATATATATATATATATATATATATACATACACACACACACGTGGCCACATGTTTGAATAGAACATCCTTATTTTTGAATCTGGGTAAATTTACACATGCGCAAACTCAATAAAAAGGTGGGCCTTCCAGCAGGATTTGAACAAAAAAAAAACCTTGCAGGAGGGAACCACTGTAAAGTTTGGTGGGCTTTATACTACTCTGCTTAACTTCATTTTAAAACAAAAAAATATAATTTTATTTCTTTCACACACACTGATTTGAATCTATAGCTTACCAAGCCTCTGCAGGTTATTTAAAGCCAGAAAATATTTTTGATCAGGGTGGGGGGAGGTAGTAATGATTTAGTCAGACAAGTTTTACAAAGCCATAATTTTGACATATAGGGTAAAGTGGGGCACAATTTAACACGGATTTAGGGGTGAAATTCCTTTTTCTCACCACAATGGGTGCGTGTTATTTTCTCTTAAGCGTTACTGTCCTTTTCTCACTTCACTGATTGAATATCAACCGAAAGCAAACAAGGAGAGCAGAATATCCAAAATCAACACATGTAAGTAGAATTACACTTATTTTCTATATTGCACATTATAGAAAGACCGTTTTATCATCATGTTTTCAAATCATTATTTTATTAAATTTAAATAAAGTTGGATCTGAAGCATAAATCTGGTATCAGAGTGGTTTTCTTTTACTAATTTTAATCCCTCTGCCAATTTTCATAGTGATTCACTGTTTTACGTCTTGCCCCACCGGTGGGATAAAAAACATTTTATTATTTTCACTTATTTTACCTTAAGTCTTTAAATTGAAATGACATCCAGAATTGCTTGTCAGCATAATGTTCACTAAACTCTAATGTTTATGTAAAGATTAAATAACTGTGCCTGTCTTTAATATGGCTGATATGGCAATTTCAAAAAAAGGCTTAATTTTGTGTCCAACTTCACTATATATAGTTGTAACCCTGAAGGGTTACGGCATGAGTAATCACTATACGGAGGTTTTGATTAATAGTATATCAACAAATACAAGACTTGGTCATTGGGTGAAGTAGATACACTACTAGTGAACTACTAGTCAGTATACTTGCTCTATTCTTCCCTTTGCTCCAATAGTATCCACATATTTAAGAGGATAGGAACATACCATTACCATATATATATATATATATATATATATATTTACCTGTAAATCCAGATCACTTTTAGTGAGGATAGTTATTTTAACTTGTCAGTTCGAGACATGTATGTATTGTAAACACCAGTCAATCAAAGAATGGAGAAAAATTCTTGTACTAGAAGTAAGGGTTAGTTAAAGGGGTGAAAAATGTTGGTTATGATAGGGTCATAATGAGCTCTGTTGGATCAGTTTAAATATTTAAACGCTATTAACAGGATCCTTTTGGATTATTTACCAACCTTATCCTGGATTTTTTGCTTATATATATATATATATATATATATATATATATATATATATATATATATATACACATACACATACTCTTGTGCAAATTAATTGAAACAACTGCTTTAGTTTACTTTTTTTTCAACATATGGTCAGTTTTAGACCCACTGGAGTGACAGGGTGTAATAAATTTCTATCCTCAGATTAGGTCATTTGTAGTGGTGTGCAGTAATATGAATCACTTGTCCAGATGCATGATGAAGTTTGTTTGGCCTTGAAAAATAGTGTATCATCCATGATGGCATCAGATTTTTATCACACCCAGACACTATTGTCTCGGCTGTCGATTAGTTGTCCTACAGCCATTGTCTAAGATGGATGTTACTCCAAGGAGACATACAAAAATCGTAATGCTGCACAAACACACTGGCCTACCTTACAGAGAGATCGCAGATGTTGTTGGTGTCAGTCATGTCATCAAGGCAAAGAAACAAAACTGGATAAATCAGTCCAAAGCATAAAAGAAAATGGGGTCAGAAGAGAAAAATGACACCAAAAGATGATGTATACATAATCAGGGAAAGTGTGAAAGATCCTAGGAAGACATTTGTTTCATTTAATTTGCACAAGGGTGTAAGCATCTCTATGATGAAAACATTAAATTATAGAAGTGTTTTTGTTTTAATGATGATTTCACTAAATATTACATAATAGAAAGGTTATGGAAGGTGACCTGTATGTGCTTATATGTGCATATCTTTCAGACATTTATTTCCAGGGGTGCAGTCTTTTCAAACTATTTTTTTTTTTTTTTTTTTTACACATGAGAGAAACATTTTTTTGGACCAAAAGTAAACAAAACTAATAATAAGTATAAAAAATTATTTTGAAAAAAAAGTGCGCACACACACACACACACACATATATATATATATATATATATATATATAAAACTTGAATGAACAATATTGATACACCTAAAGCATTTTCTCCAACTATCACTCCCTAATTTTCTAAATAACCATGAATCAATCTTATATTTTAAAAATAAATCATTTTCACCATTTATTTTACCATGTCACCTGAAGAACAGTGTTGTTCTGAAACATGAAAATTTTTGTGGTGATATTATGCTTTTATAAACCATTGTAATAACAAAAGTTATTTATATATGTGTGTGTGTGTGTGTGTGTGTAAAATGCAGAGGAGTTTGTCAATTAGCTGAGCAGGTTCATGCTGACTTTGATGTTTTGTGAGGACACTATTACGTGTGGTCACACATCAAAGCTAGGTTTTTGAATAGATCTATCTCTGTCCTGATATTGAGCCCCTTATAATAAAAAAAAACCTGCTTGCCAAAATAACTCTTATAAAGTAAAACTACTGAAAAAAAACTACAATCTTAATGCTAAACATTATCACAACTCATTATATATATATATATATATATATATATATATATATATCTCAGTAATAAAACTAAGCGAAGATTTGTAAATAATTCCAATAGATCCTAGTAATATTAGGTCAAATATCAGAATTTATCCAACAGAGAGCTCGATGTCAATATAATCTACAGAAGGAAGAAGGACTTAAATGTACAGTTAGATTGGAAATAGGCTCAGCAGCTATTCCCAATAGTCTGAGTGATAAATGTAATCTGTGCTTAGTAGAAAAAATTAGGATATTAAAAACTTACTTCTTCACCAACATAATGAATTAATTAGCAAGTGTTGTCATCAGAGTAGATTAAAAAAAGGAGTTATCTATCACCTTCTTTCTAATTTAATAGTTATATTTTTAGCCTTAACTTTTTGATATCAGTTAAAATTTAGATTTAGACATGTGATACCCTTAAGTTTATTCCTACCAGCTACCTTTGTCCTCTTGAGCAGAATGCTTCCCTTTACTCCTTAAAAAAAAAAAAAATGTGCTACTATTTGCCCTCTTTTCCTTTCTTGGTCTTTTCCTAATCAATCTTCCTTATTTGTTTCTTTTCTTTACTAACCTTTATTTGTTATACTAGAATTTCTTCATTTTACATTCGACTAGGGTTGAAGAATGCTGTTCTAGTAAACTGTTGAAATAGCTATTCCCCAAATGTAAAATTTGAGTTTACACATGAAATAAAATGTGTGTGCATATATATATATATATATATATATACACACATACACAAAGAGAACCAACAAGTTTAGAATCTAGAATTCTCTTTTTAAGAAAGTGCTCAATACAATCTAAGTTGAAGAGCATTATATATATATATATATATATATATAGATAGATATATATATATATATTCCTTTCTGTCATGTTCATGGGGGATAACTTATGAGGAAACAACTAATAATCCTCTCAAATATTTTTCTGCCATTTTTGACAAAAGGGATAGACTCATATATGAATAAAAAAAAACAAGAGGAAAAACTATTCTTAGCTGAAGCATTTGAGAGACTTTATCAAATCAAATGTACATCAGGAGATGAAATTAATTGACTAAGAATAGTTTTTCCTTTTGTTTTTTTTTTTAGTCATTTTGTTCCTTTATGAACACGCTATCTGAAAATAATTCAAACACATGTGTGTGTTTTATTGAATGTTGGTATGTGTTTCAGAACTGCTATTTTTTTTTTATCATTTACATCACTGGTCCCGCCAACCTTTGCTCTTGGGACTGGTGTCAAATAATATACAAAAATCATGATAGTCAATGAAATTGAAAAAGAAAAAAAAAAGAAAAAGTTTTTATTATTTTTGCATGGTCCAGTACTCATATATGGCGAGTGGTTGGGGATTGCTGATTTACATTTATATAGTGAAAGTTCAATAGACTTGTAATGAACAATGATTTCAAATTCTTAGAAAGAAGAAAAATAGTCTTATTTAAATAAACAAGATAGATCCTAGACTTCAGGATGTCAAAATAATTTTGCAGAATTATAAGTTTTTCTGTGCAAACTCTCCTCCTCTTTTTCAGAAATTTGAAATACCTATACATTGTATTCACACATCAGAAAATTGGTTCTTTCTTTTCAAATGTTGGTAAACTATCAATTGGTTCTATATAATAATATATTTAAATTTGATTGCACTAATTGTAAAGTTAGTCATATTGGTGAAATGTTTCATTTCCATGAATATGCAGTGGAAAATTTGGTTGCAGATAAAAAGTTCTCAATTTTCATATATTTGTCAAATAACAATTAAATGATATCATTTTAATTTATTTTTAAATAATTTTTAACCAGTACAAGGCCCAAGAGTTACTTAAGGTAGAGGGTTACTGTATGGATTTATATTAGCCTAGGAAAGAACAAGCATTAGAGTACACAGTTGAAGCAGGTCTCAAAAAGACCAGAAAACCCAATCCTAAAGTGGAAGAAAGAATAAACCTCTATTTTGTTTTTTATTTTTTTTATAATCATTTCACCCCAAGCAAGTTAGGACTGCCACTGGTGCACACAGAGAGAAAAAACAGGGTACAGGGGATGTCAAAGAAAGGATGGAAGGTAAATGGGATTTGGAGAGATGGGAGATGGTGATTGATGTTGCTTCCATTCAAAAGATCTGGGTGGAGTGAACAGGATGATAGGCAAACATATCTACTACTATTAAATTATCAACAAGGCAGATGCACACTATACAAAATGGTGAGGAGAGAAGGATTCTGGATTGTTAAAAAAAATGCTTTATTCAAGTTAAATTATATAAGACAGACTTGGGAGTGTAAAAATAATTCTGTACAATGAGAACAGTCAGTTATTGCGCAAACACCCTCCATTTTTGTGTCTTCTCTAAGAATTCTATTATTGGCCGGGTAGGCATCCTACAAATTGGCTATTAAAGTTGTATTTTGTATTACTAAAAAGGAAGCTTGTCTAAAAGAAAAGGACTTTTTTTCTAATTATTTTCATCCCAAGCAAAGCAGAACTGCCACTGGTGCACAGGGGGTTATATAAGAGGTTAGTGTTGAGAAAGAGGAATAAGTTACAGGGGAGTCAGAGAAAGAGTAAGAAAATGACGAGAATACAGGTGTGAAGAGGGATGCATGAGAGTGGAGTGGAAAGGAAGAAGAACATGATGCAAGGGTTGTCATGGAAAGGGTGTGAGTCAAGAAAATAAGAGATGGCAATTGACTTTGCCTTTAAATTCTTGGAGATTGTAGCTGTCAGGGTAGCAAATATACAGAAGGGAATTTCACAGGCAGGAAGTGCGAGCAAAGAAGCTGATAGAGTAGAAGTTGTGGTTATATTTGATTGGTTTCACTGTAAAAAAGCGGGGCCTAGCCGCTAGCCTAGTAGCAAGAGTAAATTCATGCAGAGGGGCCACCAAGAACATAAAAATAATTTTGAAGAATTATAACAACTGCATATTGCATTAACCCCGCCTCAATTTTTTTTTTTTTTTAAGAAGTTTGAATTATTGGCTATTACAAGACTATTGAACTGTGTCTTTTGGACATAAAAATGAACGCCTTAAAATGTTTTTTTTTTTAATCATATCACCCCGAGCAAGGCGGTAACGCCACTGATGTGCAGGGAGCTACATAATTGTGAAAAGATTGGAAAAGAGAAAGCCGGAAACCACATCCTAAACAGGGAACAAGGGATGAGCCTCTTAACCTGTTCAACAGACGTGGGTGGAGTGTAAACCGGGTGATAGATAGATCTATCTACTCCAATTGGAAACCCCCCCCCCCCCAAAAAAAACGATATTCAATAAAAAGTAAATTCAATGATAAAATATAGTCTTTAGTTATGCTATAAAAGGACTCAAGTCAGGGATAGAGAGTGTGCAAATATAAATGTAGACACTGAGATCAACACAGAATGGTGACAGTCTGTATAATTCTTAAATGCAACTGCACTGACTCATTTTCTCATTTTTAAGAATTTTGAATTGTCTGTTATAAGTCTGTATGGTATTGTGATATTTGAACTTAAAAATTAAATCAATGCAAATCTTTGCCTGGTGAAGGGAATGTAGCAGTCCAGTAACGTGTACCAACAGTCAATAAAAAACATGTTATATGGTTTTTGTCTACAATTTTATATATATCACATTGTCTATTATCTATAGATACTGTCATTATCTATTTACACACATTGTATTTTAATATGTACACATAGTAAATATAAGATAAGCACGTGTGTGTGTGTGTATATATATATATATTTATTAAAAAACAGAACACACACCACTTACTTGCTACCCAGGTTTTGACCATTTAGGTCTCATCAGGCAAGCGGAAGCCTGATGAGACCTAAATGGTCAAAGCCTGGGTAGCAAGTAAGTGGTGTATGCTCTGTTCTTTAACATATTGTTAGCTCTGCATATTCGGTTCCTTTGTGTTGGGTGTGCATTGAGCACTTTTTTCGAACTACCATATTCAGGTCCAAACAGCCACTATTTGGCTGGTGTGTGTGTGTGTGTGTGTATATATATATATATATATATATATGTATGTATGTATGTATGTATGTACAGACACATATATACATACTGTAAATGTAAGTTATTTCAAGTATGCACACACACACACACACACACACATATATATATATATATACTTCAGATATACAATATATCAGAGTGCATATTTTATACAGAATAAGGTAATTTTTCTTGTCATTACAGTGAGGGGCTTGTCAACATCAATTGGGTTAATTACAATAAGCAGTAATTAATCTGCCAAAATAATTTGTACACATATGAAAGTGTCACTTACTTGGAAATATTTTTAGGTCAGTAGTTAGAACCAGCAACCCTCAGATGAGTGTTTTGCAAAGTGGGGAGGATAACTGAAGAATGAACTTAACCTCTTTGCTATCTGTCTTAAGCCAAAGTGTCTGTCACACATAAGCATCATACCATACCATACATCAATTATATAAAAGCACAAATAGTGAGTAAGTCAAAATTTCATGAGGACACTGTTATGATGTTCTCATGAAACTCCGAAGTCCACATCAAACTGCTCAATTAAACACTATCTCCACCCTGATATCAAGCACTTTATGATAAAAAACTGCTTGCCAAAATATATTTTATCAGTAAATGCACTGAAAGAAGAACAACCTTGATGCTAAACATTATCACAATTTTATATATATATATATATATATATATATATATATATATGTATATATAGGTTTTATTAAAAATAGACAAGTTATTAATTTTTTTTTTTATATAATTTTTCATGCGTTCATATAATTTTTTTTCTTTTTGGAACTCAAATTATAAGAATTGTCCAAAGGTTTTGTACTTTCAAGCACTTCCGGCTATACTTTTAGCCATTATCAAGAATTAATTTTGTTTTACTTGTAAATAAACATGTGTAAGATTTATGCATATATATTCATAGTATCCGTAATTGATAATTCATACATAACAGCATCATCCACATGCAAAAGATTAAAAATAATGGTGGCATTACTAATAAAAAAGAGAAATCCTACACTTAATGGCATCAATTATGAACACGGTAACAATGCGCTTACCGTGTTCAGAACTTAACATACACAAGACTATATCCCTGTTTTAAAAAAAATTAAATTCATATAACATCACCTTTAAAAAAATTTAATTAGAGTTCTCTTTATAGAAAATTAAATTTATGTCACACCTTTAAAAAAAAAATTAAATTCATGTAACACAGTCTTTAAAAAGAATTTATGTAACATTCTTTTAAAAAAAAAAAAAAAAAAATTGGACACCATGCACTAGTTTCAGCAACCTAGTCTTGTAGAAATTAGTTAAACTAAGGAAGGCGTGAAACTAATGGCTTGGAGGGGTCCTTTGTCATGCCCATAAATAAATAAATAAAAATTAATTATAGTGTAAAAAAAAAATAATTGTAATAAAATACTTATAACAATTATTATTAATTCCCTCTTTCTAAATCAATGAGAATAAAACACACTTTTCTACTGTACACACACAAGCACGACATTCTATCAAACAGACACTTCTTATATCTTATAAATCTTATGGACGCTCATTACACACATCTATTAGAAAAAAAAAAAGATTGCACACATTTTACTTGTTATTGCTCTCATTTCTCCAATATCACATAACCAGATAATTAATTATAACTCCCCTTTCAAAACTGACAAATTATTAAATCTAAATTGGGAGGCCCACAAACTTATGGCTATAGTTTATAACATTTCTGGATAGAGCCTTCTAAAAAACATGCTTCATGATTAACTATAATTATTCTATATTAAGTTAAAGCATATAATTTCTGATTTTGGGATCCAATTGTAATGACGTATGTACCATCCTAACTATTTATCATAATATTCAGTTAAGAATAAATTTAAGATACACTAACATAACTGTTTTTAGACAGCAGTAGCAGCATACACAGCGGATTAAAAAATGTTCTGACAATGCAAGGCTGCATCTAACAAGAATAATTCAAGAAAAGAAAATGGAAATCAGTTTGTTCTTTCCTACCCACCATATTTGCCTGACCCTGTACCACCCACTCAATGCTTGGATTGAGAAAACTTTCCATAATAACATAATAAAAAAAAAAAAAAAAAAAAAAAAAAAAAAAAAAACTTTCATTTCCAAACCTGCAGGGTTTTACTCAGATGCTATCACCTGGTAAGTTGCTCTTAGCTGGTTGATTTTTAGTGGCATATCAACATGTCTACGGGTTATTTAATGCCAAAATCTGAATATTTTGAACACAATTTTATGGTTTCAACTATAGATAGAGTATATTAATAGTAATTTTTTTTATATATAAGAATGTATTTCTGGTATTTTTACAATGAAAAATGTATTTTTTACTTTCATAGTGTTTTGTTATTTTTGGGGTGGGGGTCATTATTTGCCCATAGCTGGGACCCTAACATGTACAACCACCCTTAGTCAGGGTGGAACAACAGCAATTAAGAGATGGCTTTAACCCCCAATCAGAACCCTTGTCGCCAGATGTAATTCTGGTAAACAGCAGCAAGTCAAGGTGGTGATTTTCTAAGTGCAGATTAGATGTGGTACAAGGCTGAAAGTATTGGACACCCAGTGAGGATCGAACTCACTACTCAATTGTAATAGTTCTAGCTTGCTAACCATTACACCACCTGGAGGTGCCCTAGCAACAAGTCAAGGTGAATAGAAAATTTAATAAAATGCAACTCTGCCATTTTCCTTTCTTTTTCTAACAAACAAAAATAGAAATAAAGTATAAAATTGTGTTATATACAAACAAGAAATCTCAGTTTAGTTGTTATTGTCCTATCTTGGCTGTTCTACTCTCTGGCTTGCTTTCCTCAGGTCTCTGTCCAGGAAGTTTGAATCCACACCCTTTATTAAATTCACAGGGGTAAATTGTTTTCATGCTGCTGGTTTCACTTAATTAGTTTGTTCTTGTGATGTTACTTTGTTTCTGACACTGAAACCATATATGTAACGGTTTACTCAACATAAGCCAGAGATTCAACTCACTCGCTGACTAGATAACTTCTATCCACTCATCCCATAAGATGTGTTTCTTTAACCAAACAAAACTTGGACATTCATAGCTGGCAAGGAAGCAGCTTTAAAATAAAGGAGAAACATGTAAGATAAAGTATTGTCAAATTCCATTTTGATTAAATGATCACAATTTATATTGGATTACATGTCAAAACAACAATTTTTAGATAAGTAAAAAATATTTTCTTTTTTTCAGAATCAATTTGGTCTATGGCTTTAACTAAAAGCAATTGTGTGTTGCAACCAAACTTAGTTCATTAGAAGATTTGAAAGCTAAAATAGCTAACGTGATTTCGAGCATTACTGTAAATTCAGTTGGCAAACGTTTTCAGTGAACTTCCAAATCGTATTACTCTTTGTATTGCTGATGATGGAGGACACATGGAAACTTAAATAAAATTTGAATAAAACCTTAAAACATATAGATTTACTTCTTTCTAATCCTTTTCACAAATTATTTCTATTGCAAATACAAATAAAGTTATAAATTTTTTAAAGTACACACGAACTTTATGGACACCCTGTAGTCTCCTGGTTATGACAGTCCCAATCTACAATGATGGCTATGATGCAATCTCATTTCAAGTTATGCTGTTGGTCTCTTGTACATACAGATGTAAATGGCATAGCAGAATAATATGCTTGCTTGTCTTTCTTTCCCAGATTTTCTGCTGGTTTTGAGTAAGAGAGACAGCATCTTAAGCTATATCATGTCATTTACCAATAGACAATTGCAATAAATATACAAGAAGCTTAAAACAATTTCATTATACATGCTACTAGACTGGCATCTAGGTCCTACCCTTTTACTGTTGAAATAATTAAATGCAACTGCCACTTTCACAATTCCCGCCTGTAGAATTCCCTTCCATTTACACACTTCCTCGATAGCTACAAAAAATTTAAATACAATGTCAATTGCCATCTTCTATCTTGAATCCCATTCATCTTTTATCCTTTCTTCAATACCCCATGTACCTAGTCTTTTCTCTTCCCTGATAGCTACAATCTCCAAATGTTTAAATGCAATGTCAGTTGCCATCTTCTATCTTCTTGAATCCCACTCATCTTTTATCCTTTCTTCCATACTCACTTGTTTAGGGTGAAATGATTTAATAAATGATAAAAAAAAAAGTATTATTTTCATTTCATTATATATATTATGTCCTCTTTGTGTTTCTTTTAGTCCTAATTATGTTAACATGCCATAGAAATGTGATGTTATTTACTAGATCAGGGGTTTTCAAACTTTTTGACTTATGAACCCCTTTATATTTCAAGTTTTAGTCTAGAGACCCACTATAAACGCTTATGAAATTTATACATAAATTTTTACTAAAAATAGCTTATAGTTTTGTATTAACGTAGTAAAAACTGGTTTTAAGCTTACTTTAAATTGATAAATTTAAATTTTCATTTGATAACATTAATAAGTAAAAATAAATATTCAGACATTGAAAATTTATACTTTGAATTTCACGTGATGAGTTAATCCACGGACTCACTATCTTATCCTTGCGGACCCCCTGTGGTCCACGGATCACAGTTTGAAAACCCTTGTACTAAATCATTATTTTACTATTGCATTTATATAGGTGAGTGATATAAGTACTTATTCACAGCATGTTTCATTTTACACAGAAAATCACCTTATGACACATCATAGGAATGGAAATCTGTTCTAAGTTGAGGACCCCTGTATATATAAAATGTCAGATATAACTAAAAATATATCTGTAAAAAGACAATATGAATAGAGATAAAAGGAAAACAAGGCAAAATATTTAATCTTCTGATGGATGTTATCAAGGCAAATGTAAGGATTTTAATTTGCAATAACAAAATGATAGTTTTAAGAACTTTTATATCTAAGAATGCTCATCTGAAAATAGATGATGCTAAGTGATATAATCTACCCCAGGGATGGTCAACCTATGTTGCAATGCACAATCATGGGTGGCGCATTATGCCCCAGAAATAATTTATAATAATAATACAACTTAATAATAATTTGGATTATTATAAATAGCTTTAATTCAAAACAATATGGAAATAAAAAAATATTTTTATGACATGATATTAACAATTATATATTTAAGTAAATGATTAATAATACAATAAATTTTTATTTATTTTTAAAATTATAAAAATAATATTAAAATTATCAATGCAAAGTCAGAAGTGTCTTTAAAGAAATTAATCTTCAATTCTTTTTCTATACAACTGCTTCATCTGTTCACACTATCGTATGTCTATATTACCATATTTTAAGGGACTCAAATGGGATAAAACTTTGTGTGGTGCACCTGAATTGTGAAAGAAATTGGTGCATGAGGAACAAAAGGTTTGCCACTTCTGATTTAACATCTAATAAACAAAAATCAATGATGTTGAATTTTTTGTTACAAAACAAAATCCTTACATTTGTCTTGATGAAGTTCATCAGAAGCCGAAATGTGTTGGCTAAGATAAGTTTTCCTTTCGTCTTTATTCATATATTGTTTTCAATATGATTTTTATATATATATATATATATATACATATATATATATATATATATATATAAAAACAAACTTTTTTTTAAATCAAGATAATAATTTCCTGAGTAAGTAATTGCCATCAGCTCACTTTCAATTTCAAAAATACATAAAATTCAGAAATATACAATTTGGTTATTGAATTGTCAGCAAATTAAAAAAAACAAAAAAACGTCGAAAGTCTTGTCATTAACTTTGAGAAGAGTCATTAATATACCCAACACTGTTTAGACCAGTTGTTCCAAAACTTTTCCTAGTTGCTGCTCTCTCAGCTCCCAGGCAACATCCCATCACCCACATTTATATGGAGACACATCTTTCTTGGTATTAGGTAGCCTACAAATTCAAAAACAACAATTAATTTAACACTGCAAATCAGCTCTTTTTTTTAGATGCCATTAGACAAACATATACAAGCATTAGTGGCTATACCACTTCACCTACAAACCTAGAGGATTGGCCACTATAGATATCAAGGAAAGGACAAAAAAGGAAAGATAAGAAAAGGTGGGGACAGAGGGAAAAGGAAATGAAAAGAATAAAAAGACAAAAAGGTAAAAGGAAAGTGGGAAAGGAAAAGAGAGGAAAAAGGAAATCTAATCTAACAGTGTCAATGCACCTATGCATTTCTGCTTATTTTAGATACCATTAGACAAGATATGTACAAACATCCGTGGCTATATTACTTCTACAAACTTCAAGGATTGGCCACTACAGACATCAACTGTCTGACCTGGTTGGTACATGGCATGTCCTGTCGAGATAATGTCAACAAGATACAAACCGACATTTAGACTTAACTATGGACAACAAAACAAAAATATGAAAGGGGAGGAAAAGGGAAAAGATTTTTTTTATTTTAATTGTTTTGCTTTTTACAGCTTAACTTTTTTCAGGTTATTTAAATCCAGAAAATAGTGTTAGACTGTAAGAATTTTTTATAGGTAATAATGTTTTACTGATACAAGTCTTATTAATTAACTCAGAGGGAGAAGTGATGTATTCATACCTTTCCCAAGATAGTTAATATTTTTGTTGTAAATTTTTAAGAAAAAAAAAGTAAAATTCACTTTCGTATGTTTAAGGTTTTATTCCAGTTCCAATTATCACTTTTTAAAGCAATAGACATTACCGAGGAGTAAGAATATTATTTTAAGTATCGGTGTCAATAGAAAAGACATCCTTTTGACACACCATTTTATTGTGGGTACATTTGTCCATGTTTGTCGAAATGTCTTGTTAACATTTAAGAAATATTAATATTTTAAATTTTTGTCAGAATTACAAAAAAATTAGTTGAAAATCATGATTTAGTCTACTTGTCTACCAAGGAACTTCAACTAAATAGAAATGTATAAAGCAATATACAAAGAAAATGGCACAAAGTTTCTCTTTCTTCTCAGTCCAACTAAAGGCAAAGACAAGATGTGTCTTGGCTTCAGATCTCAAATATTATCCCCTTGTTGTGTTCCACATAACAAATGGTTCACTGGGGACTAAAAAAACCCAGAAGGGTGCAAGTGACATGTCTTGTCCCTACAATATCTTGTAGGGTGAAGAGTAAAAAAAAAAAAAAAGAGAGAGAAAGACCCTGTCTTCTTTCCCTTATATACTTCTTTATACAATGCCATCTAGTAGCAATTAGCCAAAGCTCCTTGGCAGACAAGTGGAGTAATATCAGAAAATAATTTCAAATTCTATTTGGATAAGAGAACCCTTTAGTGGTTTTGATGTTAGCATGTTGCAGCCAACCCATTCTTCAGCCTTCATCAGTTCTATAAATCCATAATAGAAAAAACAAAAACTGTCTCTTTAGATAACACAAAAGAAAAGTTCCCTTATTCAAATAAAATTTGGAACATTTAAATGTCATCTTCTACATTTCTAGCTGACATGGAATCAGCCTTCCCACAACATAACAAAAAATAAATGGAAAATATTCAACATATTATGATATAGTTATCAAATTCTATTTTGATTAACTAATTTCAATTTATATAAGATAAACAATCTAAAGAATAAAAGAATATTTAATTGTGGTTTTGGCTGAGGAAAATAAACATTGTTATTGCAGATTTTCTTGTTCAGACCAGTGGTAGTATTTTTGGTCTAAAACCCCTAAATTTACCTGTAAATGATTTAAACAACCCTTGAAATTGAAAGGAGCCAGCAGTAAGTCCAAAATGCTAACACACACACTATATATATATATATATATATATATATATATATATATATATATTGGGAGAAAAATGTCTGATAAAGTGTAAAAAGTTTTCTTCTAACACATTTCATCTTTTAGAATTTCACTGGTTAAATTTGTTATGTTGGCATGACTACACATGCGCTTGAATGACATCAATGAACTCCTAAAAGATGAAATGCATCACAAGAAAACTTTTCCACTTTGTTGTAGATTTTCTCCAATATTATTCTTGATATATAAAAATATATACTGTTCTCTTATATGTGTGTGTGTGTAAATAATGTTTGTCACTTAGCTGATTGATGTTATATTCTTTGACACCAGAACTTTTTTGTAATTGTTCAGGCCACTCTTCAGGAGGTTTTCAGCAACTGACTGCTGTTTTTTGAAGTTTTTGTTATCTTTAAACTAAGTTTGATGTATTTTATGTGTTAGTTGGGATGCTCTTATTGGTATTAGGTTTAGTTTTTTTTCTTTTGTGTGTACATGTTAAATGTTGTGTCATGTATGTGGATATATATATATATATATGTTCTTTCTTACTCTTGATTTTTTCTTTTTAAATTTCTTCTCTCTATCCATTAATCTTTATATATGTACAGACACAAACATACTTTTTATATATATATATATATATATATATGCACGCACACTGAGGATGCCTAAAGCCCAAGTGCTGTTCAATTTACTCAATAACTTCTGTTCTATACATTTGGGGTAGGAATACTGGAAAATTCTTAGGCCTGACCTATCTTCCCAAATTCAGTATTTCAAAGACTAAACAGCAGACTTTTTTCGGGGAGGGGGACACAAATTTTGAAAACGGTTTGCTAAACATCAATATTTAGAATAGCATATACATTTCATGGCTTTCTTGGTCTGGCTGAACAGACTCTCAATCCGTAAGATCCCATTTCACCTCATACTGTTAGAAAAAAAAGAAAAATACCAAAAACAGTAACTTTGCAATTGCTTTGTACTTGAAAATGAACAAAACCTTTCTGATATTTTCTTTCTGCTCAGTACTTCCTGAATATCAAAATAATATTGAATAAGTTTTTACACACACACACACACCTGGTCATTTGAGCAAAAGTAGAGATTTATCCCTTGTATAGGAAATGGTTTTCGCTTCCTTCTGAAGTCTACTTCAACTCTATACTTCTAATATCTCTGCATAGACTCTGAAATTTTATTCACTATTTATTTTTCCTTAACAGGAGTAGATAGGTTTGCCTATCATCCTGTTCAGACTCCTCTTTGATCTTTTCAGAAGACAAGAGTAGAGATTTATCCCTTTATTACAGATTCTTTCTTAAATCTTTTCACTCTCTTTCACTCCCTGTTACCCCTTGCATCCTAGTGGCATTATCAACTTGCTTGGGGGGAAAAGATTAAAAAAAAAATGAATAAATAATAATATGATCTGGAATCAAATATGGAACAGAATTCAACAGAATGATAACATAAAAAACAAATAGGAAATGTTTAACATGTTTCACTTATCAGTTGCAGTTACATTTGATTGGTTTCACTGTAAAAGGATGGGACAGAGCTGCTAGTCTAGTAATGCAAGTAAATTTATGCAGAGGATGTATAGGTGTACTTTATATATACATACACACACACACACACACACAATATATATATATATATATATATATATATATATATATATATATATATATATATATATAAGAGCTAGAGCAACAACAAACACCAAAAAGAGGTCACTGTCTAAATTGTTACTCCAAGTTTCACACTAAGACAATCTTCAGACAAAAAGATCTTTTTGCCTGAAAATCACCTTAGAGTAATGATTTATATCAAAGCCCCTGAGCATTATTTGCTGTCTGTTATTGTTCTAGCTCTGCTTAGTTTTATTTTTAGAGGCATTGAGCACTTTAGGTTTTTGTTTAGGTAGGTGTCAGTCCTTTATTTTTTTCATTGTTATGATTTTTTTAGGTTTTCTTCTGATGTCTTTCGCATTATATATATATATATATACACACACACATATATATATATATATATATATATATATATATATAATGTATGTTCTCTGATTACCATGTAAAACGCTCATTTAAAGTGGTTACAAGGTGGCATTATTTATATTTTGTAAAGAAGATTAGATGCTATAAAATCGGACTTCCTCTGACGTTGCGCCAATGGCCTGGTGGATGAATATTCGACTGCTGTCAAATCAGTCAGGTTTCAGTCCCGGCTTGAGGCAAACGGTTAATTTAGCCGCGCTGAAGAGCTGTGATACAGCAAAACAGGCCTGTCTGTGGATGGTTTTTTTGTATATATATATATCTTAGCATGGACAGAGATCGACATCAAATAGCATGCTTATATATATTTACATATATTTTGTCCTGGGTATTGAGCACTTTTACTTCATAAATATGCGGCATATATATATATATATATATATATATATATATATATATATATTCATAAATTTCTGTAATTTAAAAAATATGTAAATTAATCCCAAACTAAAATAATTTAAATATTACATAAAAAAATTAAACAACATTATTTACACACGTTCATTTATTAGACATTAAATTATGTTATTTAGCCTGATAAATATTTAGGAGCATTCCCTAAAGTTAAAAATTTTGAAAAATTAACAACTTTTGTTTATAAATACTTGTAAAATAAAATACTCACAAAACACCTTGGGTAAGAAAAGTTTTGCTCTTGTTATCATTCATATATGTATGTGTGCATAAAGTTATCTATAAAATTTCTGTTATGTAAAACTAGCAGTATAGCCCAGTGTTGCTCGGGTGTAATGAAAGCTTTAAACCTAATCCATGGTCCTGGAGCTCAGACTCTTTGGACATTGGTACAAAAGACTAAAAAGCAATAGTTGTTTCCAGTTAAAGCGAAACCGTAGACTGAAAGAAAAATGAATGGATGTAAGTCAAATTTTGATTTCCTGGTATCGATATCAAATTTTCTGCACTATTGTAAGAACTGCAACCTTGAAACTTCTATCATTACTTATGTCTTTGTCTATGAGTGTATCAAATTTGATTAAAATTGGACCACTTCTTCTATAACTCGATATTACCGATTTTCGATATTTATCAGGTGTACCTCGACACAAAACCTAGCTAAGAACACTCGCAGATGCTTATAGTACAACTGTGTAAATTTTCAAGAAAATCAGTTCAGCCATTTTGGAGTCTATAGGTAACAGATACACACACACAAAGTTCCATTTATAAATAAGTTTAGATATGGTTAATCTTATAAAATTATTTAAACAAATGACAAAATAGTATGCTTGAAGAATAACATTTTATTATTTTTAATACAAACAGAAAATTTATTCAAATGTTTCTCTTACAGTCAGGTCTATGTATCTATGTTTAAAGTTGAAAATTCAAGTGGAGTTGGCATATTGCCAAAAATAAATTTAAAAAATAGATTGTTGAAAATGTTTATACAAAAATTTTAGAGTTAAAGAGAACTTCTATTACAACTGAATCTTTCTCTGATAGGCTATTTTATTACAGCTTATCAACCCTTTGTGGGTTATTTAAAGCCAAAACATAATTTAAATTTTAGGAAGTGGCTTACAGTACCCGTTGTTCCCAAGAGATCCCCTATTGAAGTACTGATTCGGCTTGATGTGGCCTAAATTCGGTGATCGAGCTGGAACCTGGGAGCTTACATAGAAGGGAAGTTATCACATACTATAAACAGCACAAGTACTTTATGGGCAGCTTCTCTCAGTTTCATATATATATATATATATATATATATATATATATATATATATAACTTCAAAGGCAAAAAGAATAAAAATTAGCATTTCCAAAGATTATTTCAAACTCATTAACTCATTCTTTGAGTTGTAACAGATTGCATGATCCATTCTACAACCTTAACGTATACAATCCATTTCTTTTTCCAGAAAATAGCAGAAAAAAAATAAGAGGAGATAATTGGCTAAGCTCATTTCCAGCAACATGTGACACATGGGAAATTCTATTTTATGAAACTTGTGAAATGCAGCTGACTATATATATATATATATATAATTCCCATCATCAGGCAACATTGCCTGATGATGAGAATTAATCTTGGAACATAGAAATTTCCATGTCGCAATTTAAAATTGACATAATTATATTATATATATATATATATATATATTTATTCTTAGAAAAAAATATTCATTCAAACACTTTGTCCCCAATATAAACAAACTAGTGATGTCCCCTTTAATATATGATTACTAAAAATCTGACCCCAAAATAATTTTTTCTCCCACAATTTTAGTTTCCTTTCATTTTTTGGTTTCAGTATAAACCTAAATAAATTATACATTTAATAAATAAAAACATTTGCACACTTTATTTACAATTCATAACAACCTTAACTTAAGGAATGCCTAAAATAATAATTCAAATTGAAAAATGTTCAGTTCAAATATACACCTGATGAATGCATGAAACTCCCAGTTGTGCTTAAAATGTGGGATAAGATATATATTTATTAATATATACTTCTTGCTCTGTCATATTTCACTGAGCACTGTTCTATAACACCTGATAACTATTTATATATTCATGCTTACCTGTGTGTATACACATTAATACTTATCTACATATCCACACCTATATATAGATATGTATATATATTTGGGTAGCAATCTTTCATTTTAATATGTTTCATTAAAAACGACAGACAAGGAAGATTTTATTAATTTTTGATTAATTTTATTTTTCCAGTATTCTTATATTTCCTTTTGACTGGAAATAAGGAATGTAAAAATTTTCTGTAATTTTCAACTTTCCAAGCACTTTCAGCCTCTTCACAGGTCATTTTCAAGGATGTTATTTTTTCAGTGTTATATTTTCATGTTTGACTGTAATGTAAGAATACTGGAAAAATTAAATAAAAAATTAATAAAATCTTCCTTTTTGGTTGTTTGTTGATGAAATATATATATATATATATATATATATATATATTTGTTGTAACCCTAAAAGGTTATTGTGTGAGTACTCACCAAAACAGAGGTTGGTAATAATAGTATATCAACAATTACAAGACTTGCATGCTACATGAAGTAGATACACTGCTAGGAAACTGCTAATCAGTATAATCACTCTCCTCTACACTTCCCTCCAATATAATTCATGTATTTAAGAGAATAGGAGTATTCCATTCCTGTATATAGGTAAATAGGTAGGTAGGTATGTATGTATATATATATATATATAAGGAGCTTTTCTGAAATTCTTTTTTGTGAGGTGGAACTGATTGGCCTATCTGCCACTATTTTTCTTTTTGCCATCATTTTCCAGGAAAAAGAAAAAAAACAAAAAAGAGCCATCTCCTTCCTTAAGGAGATGGCAGCTGAAGAATGAACTGGCTGAAATGCAGTGGTAATAACAAAAGCAATAAAATGAACGGGTTTAATAATCTTGAACAACTCTTGGATTGATAAGGACTCCTCAAAATTATACAAGATAAAAATTGCTGTTTTTTTGATTTAGTATACAACCATGCAAAATAAACTTCAGTTCTTAATCCAACTATTGCCAAAATATTCAATTCCCTGGAATGTTTAAAAAAAAAAAAAGAAAAAAAAGAGCAAGCAATCACAGTACCTTTCTTGTCTTGTCATTTATATCATCTTTTTGTTTTTTTTTTTCTTTTAACAAGCTTGCGGAAGATTATAGAAGCAACCAAAAAAAGAAGCAACAGGAGACAATGGAAAACAGTAAAAAAACAATAACAAAAGAACAAAAAGAATTAAAAACAAAATTAAATATGAGCAGAAGTAAAAAAAAAAAAAGAAAAAAATGAGAGATTAAACATGAGCTTTCAACCACATGGGTCTGGTTGAAAAATGACCGTTTTTAGGGATTTTTTCGCTTTTTTTTTCTTAACACTTATCTCAACCGAACATTTTACATTTAACTTTAAAATTTTTTTTTTTTTAATAATTTTTAAAACCCAAGCTAAAGTCTTGTTCCATATTTGTTTATCATAAATTGTTCATAGACAAGTTTTATAATTTTGCTTGGGAAAAGATTTTTTTTTTCTTATATCGGATAAATGTTTATTTTGCAAATAAATGACTAGAAATTTGAAGAATTTTTTCAAGAGATAAAATCTTCATTGTGGCCTTTGACAACAAATTCCTTTTTTCTTTTCTGATGGTCAACAAAACAATGCCGTTTGAAATATTTGTGTTTGAGTGTGTGCATATTCACATATTTTACATGTGTGAATGAGTTTATATATAATTGTGTGTGTGTGTATGTTTGTATTTTTCTTTTCTCTTTTTTTTTTTCAGACCCTGTTCTGTTGAAGGATCATAAAATCTATATTACAGTTTACAAGAAGTGCTGCAAAAATTCTCAGCACAATCCACTTCTCAAACCATCAGAATTTTTTTTGTTTTTTTGAGAGGATGGTGGGGGTCATCATAGCTTCTTGGTTGCTCCAAGAACATTTCAGCATCTGCTTCATAGTAAAGTTAAACCAGTGGACAATGATGTGCATGCAAATGTTTTATATATATATATATATATATATATATATATATAAAATAGTGGATTATGTTGAAGTGAAGCACAGAAGGACCTAAAAACCTTTGGTCCCTATAAATGGTTGTCCCTTTTTAAATTGATTTGCATAAAAAAAAAAAAGTAAAGAAAAAAAAGAAAAAAGAAGAAAAAAAAAAAGGCAGATGACATTGTATTGGTTTCTGTTCTTTCCAGATTGGTCCTTTTAAGCAGCTATTCCTTGTAACTGATGCACCATTTTGCCAGAATCCACTGTATTATATATATATATATATATATATATATATATATGTGTGTGTGTGTGTGTGTGTGTTTACTTCATTATATTGTAGATGTGAATTTATAGCTATTATCACTCATTTGTACATTTGTTTTTATTTTTCATTTTATTTTTTTTTTTAGGTATTTTTTGTTTTTACATTTTAAACCCCTTTCAATTGGAGCAGTCATTGTTCGGTCTAAGCCTACAATTTATTAATAAGAATAATAATTAAAAAAAATAAATAAATAAAAATTATAATTTTTTTTTTTTTTACAGTTCAGCCCACAGATTCAAAAGCCAATGTTTGGGGATATTTCTCTATGCACATCTCATGACAGGGCATTAGACATTAATCAAATTGGCAGTGACTCGAAAGAAAAGAAGAATGACTCCAGACATTTCCAAGTCAGCAACAACAACAACAAAAACAACAACAACAACAAAAACGGGAAAAGTTCCTGGTTTAAACGTCCTTGGTAAGAATTTATAACTATTTTTGGCAATCTAATAATTTAGAGGTCACTACTTTTAGCCTTGCCACGAGTGCCACTTCGCAAATTGGTTGTTCTTGTTTGGCACAGAACTGTCATTATTTGTTTTGCATGTTTTTTTTTATTCTTTCCTTTTTTTTAAAATTTAAACCATATATTCTTTTGTATTTTAGCACTGATCTGTTCTATAAATCTTCTTTGAAATTGATATATCTTTATTTACTTATTTCTGTATATCTGTGCAAATAAGTGTAGCCAACTGAATCATTTTCAAGAGTCTATGAATATAGTAAAAAAAAAAAAATGTATTCTTACTTTTTCTTTTTGTAAATAATGTTGGCATTTTAATAGTCAGGCCATCATCTCATAGTATATGTTGAAGTTCTTCAAACTAACCAATAGAATTAAAGCACTTAAATTTGCAGAGGATTTGGTTAAGTAGATTTGAGCTTAAATTTAATTGGTCAATTTCCCCTGAAGACCCATTTCTATTGTAAGCTTAAATCTCATTGGCTCTGTATTCTTTATAAATTTAAACACCTAAATCTGATTGGTCATAAGTCATGCCCACATGAAGAAATTCAATAATGACAATACTGGATTTTTCAAAACAATCCCAAACTTGAAACTGAAATATCTTTCATTGTTTTGATTTTTCTTTTTTAAAAGTGTGTATGTGTGTGTGTGTGTGTTTGTGTTTATATGCGGTGGGCAAGAACTGGAGGGACTACTGTTGTCATGGTGATAGCTTGTAATTTTGCATGAGGGAATTGGGTTCAATACTGTTCCTCTCTCTCTCTCTTTCCAATGTCCTGGTAAGAGTTCTCCTCAGGGGCAGACTGTCACCGCTTGAAGATAAATACCTAGAGTATAGTAGGCAGGCCTTAGATGAAGAGGGAGATTTTACGTACGAATGGCTGCTATGTTATCCGCAGCGTGTTGCACACGAAGCATATTGTAGCAAGTCTGACACACTCGCACAGGTTTTAAGATTCGCAGACGACGTATCTCCGTTTCAAAACGGCTACACCTGCAAAAAAGAAAAAAAAATGAGGCAAAGTTTAACTTTTACTTTAAAATTAAATCAATATTTTATTGTTTATAATTTGAAATTTTCCAAATTTAAATATTTGAATTTAATATGAATTTTTGACTAGTAATTTTATTAAACTTATTTCTGTTGTCTATATTTCTGAGATGAAGTATTGTAATTATCTATATTATTTACATTGTTCAAACTGTTGTCGTGATCTTTGTTGCCATATTCACAATGTTTCAGCTATTGTATGCTCCAGCCTTCTTCAGGATCTGTCTATATTTCCAAGATGAGGTATTGTAATTATTGACATTGTTCAGACTGTTGTTCTCATCTTTGTTGCCATATTTGCAATGTTTCAGCTGTTGTATATTCTGACCTTCTTCAAGTGATTTGAAGAAACAAAAACAATCTACCCCAGTGATTGAAATAAAGGGTTCAATTCAAAATTCCAACCACCTGAAGAAGGTCAATGTATACAACAGCCGTCATGAATATGGCAACCAAGATGAGGACAACAGTCTCAATGTAAATAATGTAAATTATTTCTGTTGCTTTTTATTACATGATTTATTGATAAAAAGTAATTGAAATGAAGATGAAATAAACACTAGTCAAAAATTAATAACGGTAAACAAGGCTTCATCTAATAAAAATTCAGGATAATATTAATACTACTAATAAAAATAAAACAATCGAAATAAAGACGAATGAAATACTAATAAAAAATTAATAATGATGGATAAAGCTTTATCTTATAAAAAATAAAGCTAATATTACTACTACTAATGCAAAGATGAGGGCAATAATCTGAATATAAGTAGTATAAGTAGTAATTAAATAAGGTGGGAAATAAGGCTGGTCAAAATATTGTTAAAAACACGGATAAAGGGGCTAATCCACAAGCCAAAAGTAAATTTCATGGAATGTAAAAACAAACCAACGAAAGAAAAGAAGAAAAAGAAACAAGAAAAACAAAAGAAAAAGAAACATGTAAAAGGAAACAAAAAACAGAAAAGAAAAAAGAAACAAGAATAAAGAAAAGAAAAGAAACAAGAATAAAGAGTTCCTGAAAGCCTTTTTACTTCTCAGACTTCAATCGTAATGATAATATTAATAAAAAAAACAAACAAAAGCCACTCACTTGGAACAGAAGACTTGTCCACAGTTTCTACAATGGTGACGTCGTTCCGAGAAAGAGAATTTCACTCGACAAGATAAACAGCTATCAACTCCTTCATCCTTCATCCAATGGTCAGCTACGACCCGTCCCGGTTGGTCAGTTACAGTCCAGCTGTAGATACGGCCACGTGCATCACCAACATAGATTGTTTTGTGGTCCCTAGAAAAAAAAAAAAAAAGTTTGTACCATAACTAGTTGTGTACAACGCACGCTTTTACCAGATTTTTTTAAGTTTAACATCGAGATACGTGTATTATACAAGTAAATTAAACATTAACTCTTTTTTTCTAGCCACATTTGTCACCATTTTTAAGTTTAAAATAATCAACCAAACTCTTGTAATTTAAAAAAAAAGACGAAAAATATTACCATATTTTCCATCTTACAAGACACTTTTTTCCTAAAAAAATACGTGTGCATCTTCCAAGACAGATGTATCAGTTCCACTATAATTACCATCATGACATGGATGGTAGTGAGGATCATTTATTGTACATGACTGACAGTGATGATGACTCTGCAAATGATAGTTTAGAGCTTTTACATGAATCTAGCAGTGACGAGTTTTTGGGATTTGAGGATGAATACAATTTCTTTGATCATTTTATATTTTTACATGCATATTTTTAAAATGTTTAATTCATTTTTATGAAAATAAAACTACCCTTGGACAATGAAAGATGTATAGTATATTTACTAACCACCAGCTGGTATGTCATTGCCATACTAAATCAGACATAAATGTAAACAACACATAGCACCAGTACGTGAGGGACACATGGTGAACGTATCACTGTATGAGATGACTTTTTTCTTAGAAATTTCTTTCCTATATTAGGATGCCTCTTCCAAGTCACAGAATCTCATAAGCTGGAAAATACAGTATCTATAGATATTAAGATTTTTGTTTGTTTCAGTGACTTTATATATATTTTTTTTATTTGTTCACTCAATACAAGGCCTAAATGGAACTTAAGGTGCAGGAGTATCAAAAGTGGATTTTCTAAGGGTATACAAGGAAGGAGTTGGCTGATTGATTGATTGATTGATTTTGATTTGTGGCATATTAACCTCTTTTGTTATTTAATTCAGTAATCTTTTTATATGAAAATGCAATGCTAATATTATTACTATAAAAATCCATTTTTATACTTTCATAGTATTAGGAGGGCTTATAATTTGGCCATAGCTGGATCCCTAACAGGTACAACTACCCCAGGTCAGGGTGGATCTGGGAAAAACAGCAATTAAGAGGTGATTCCTCGCCCTCAAAACTTCCAATATCGCAATCAGATGCTTTGCTGTCAGATGGAGTTTATCATCATACCCAGGACTATATATATATATATATATATATATATAGATAGAGAGAGAGAGAGAGAGAGAGAGAGAGAGAAAGAGAGAGAGAGAAGAGGGAGAGAGAGAGAGAAAAAGCATGAAAACTAATTTCCATGAACTGCTACATTTTTGTTTTTGATCCTACTGTCTATTATGCCACTCACCTCGCCAGAAAAAAAAAACAAAAAAAAACAAAAAAAAACAAAAAACAAAAAGTATTTTTCACTACATTGTAAATGCATAATATATTTGTGTTGTAACCTCATTTGGTTATTGCTATGACCTAAAAAGGTTACTGATATGTTGTGGTATCACACGGTTGTATTGTCTTGGGTTTTGGTATATTACTTCAGTTACTTGTGAATTTGTAGTGGCAACTAGGTCCCACCCCTTTTCAGTGAAACTGATGAAATGTAACCGTAATTTCTACTCCAAAAGCTTCTTTTCTCGCACTTTCCTGCCTGTGGAATTCCCTTCCGCATGATTGCTTCCCCGACAGCTACAACCTCCAGGAGTTTAAATGTAAGGTCAATAGACACCTCCAGCACACTAACTCGCACCCATTCCCTCCAACGCTCTCCCTACGTACCTCCTAACTTGTCTATCACCATCCCTCTGACATTTCCTATACCCAATCGCTCTATGTAGCCCCATGTCCTATAGTGGCAGTGGACTGCCTTGCTTGGGGTGATATGATTAAAAAAAAAGAAAATTACTTATTACTATGGGGTGATATTCCGCTATCTTGCTATTGCAAGAAAGTTATTTGCATATCTCACAAATAGTACTGCATTAAGAGGTTCCTCCTGATAATACGTAGTATTATCTCTTGCGGGGAGTCCTGAGAAATCTACTCAAGGACTAAATAGTAATATCACACTGTGAACACTGAACTCAGCTACTCTGCTTTAACTTGTACGACTACTGCTGCTACTAGTAATCCGGTTGATCCGCCCATACTTGTTTGATGATTAATATAGGTTATTATTGTATTCACGTGATCTCTAGTGAAATAATCCATTCTTATAGTTTTATTTGTTATGTAGTGATCATAGTTGACCCATATGTATTAGCGTCGAGTTTTCTTTCTACACGACGATGAATGTATGTGTAGGGGTTAATGGTCCATAAAGAGAAACTGGCAAACTGTGTTTAAATTCAAGCCAGATCATTACATTCTCTTTCACACAAATACCTTTGAGGAAAAGTATGAATCTATCTCTTCACAACCCTGAATTAAAGTAAGCTTTTCTAGCCTTGGTTGATAACTAGTCTAGGAGAAAGACAACTGAATTCAAAACTGATTAATGTGTCAGACAGAAGCTTTTTAATCTTGGTTGATAATCTATCTAGGAGTGGTGCTTCAATAAAATATATAATTCATTTTAATTTTAAAAATTGTGCGTTCAAAAATTCCCTGCCATGTGAGCGTTAAAAAAAACACCATTATGTGAGCATTCTTAAAAAGAAAAACGGTAAAATCAGTTATTAAAAATCACTTGAAGACACCACTCATGGTAGAAACCTAGGTTGCATAATATCTCGTTTACAAATGGAAAATATATATATATATATATATATTTAGGCAGCAATCTCTCTTTTATGCAGGTTTCATTAAAAATGACTTAAGATATTATGGTTAAGTTTTTTTATGTAATTTTTCATGTGATCTTATGATTTTTTTTCTTTGTTCAAATGTTTTGTTTATCTAAAAAATCCAATACTCAATAGCATCAACTACGAGTATGCTAACAATGTGCTTACTTTTTTCATGGTGGATTAAATTTTGGTTTATGAATAAATGACATAGTTATTGTGAGTTCAATCTCTGGACAGAGCAGTGCCTACTTAGATTCACTGAAAGTGGGGCGAGCAGTAACTGAGCAGTACTAAATAATAACAAAATGAAATATCCCAAGACATGGCCAGTGGAACAAGAACAATCTATAACTATTGATCAAATAAAAGATTCTGTTCAAAATCCCCTGAATGTTATTCAGATCAGCATGCACCTGATGAAGGACAGACTGGGAAACACAATAAAAATGAAAATAACAGTCCACATGTAAATAATGATTTAGTTTTTTTTTTTTTTATATATTTCATCTGTGAAAATTTGCAGACAATTTTTGATGTTGTATATGCAAAACATGAATCTGCTTCTTACCCTTAAATATCAAAGAAAAAAATGGTTGTTCATTTAATAGTTATTTCTAATATGCTAATTTTCTTCAGAGGCATGAACAGATTATTAGTCTAATGATCTTAAGAAGTGTCACTTACTTGGCCACTGCAATGGCAGTGACAGCAGCAGGGTCCTTGTTGTCTTTGCGCTCAAATGCTGTATGCATTGTTAGTTTGCTGCGAAACACCAATTGCCTCTGCCAACGGAAGCCTGCAAATTATAAGAAAATTTATATTAAATTCGGCTTAAACCTGAAATATTTATATTTTGTACTGTTTAAAAGTATTCCTGAAAATAGATAAAATGATTGAGGAGGTAATGCAATTAATATCATCCTTTGCAGTAATACATAAAATGAAAAGATTTTTACTATAAAAATGTATTGCCAATGGTTTTTACTATAGGAATGCATTACTAAAGATTTTTACTATAAAAAATGTATTGCTGTTTTGTTTTTTACTATAGGAATGCATTGCCAATGGTTTTTTACTATAGGAATGCATTGCCAATGGTTTTTTACTATAGGAATGCATTGCCAATGGTTTTTTACTATAGGAATTCATTGCCAATGGTTTTTTACTATAGGAATGCATTGCCAATGGTTTTTTACTATAGGAATGCATTGCCAATGGTTTTTTACTATAGGAATGCATTGCCAATGGTTTTTTACTATAGGAATTCATTGCCAATGGTTTTTTACTATAGGAATTCATTGCCAATGGTTTTTTACTATAGGAATTCATTGCCAATGGTTTTTTACTATAGGAATGCATTGCCAATGGTTTTTTACTATAGGAATGCATTGCCAATGGTTTTTTACTATAGGAATTCATTGCCAATGGTTTTTTACTATAGGAATTCATTGCCAATGGTTTTTTACTATAGGAATTCATTGCCAATGGTTTTTTACTATAGGAATGCATTGCCAATGGTTTTTTACTATAGGAATGCATTGCCAATGGTTTTTTAATATAGGAATTCATTGCCAATGGTTTTTTACTATAGGAATTCATTGCCAATGGTTTTTTACTATAGGAATTCATTGCCAATGGCTTTTTACTATAGGAATGGCATTGCCAATGGTTTTTTACTATAGGAATGCATTGCCAATGGTTTTTTACTATAGGAATTCATTGCCAATGGTTTTTAATATAGGAATTCATTGCCAATGGTTTTTTACTATAGGAATTCATTGCCAATGGTTTTTTACTATAGGAATGCATTGCCAATGGTTTTTTACTATAGGAATGCATTGCCAATGGTTTTTTACTATAGGAATTCATTGCCAATGGTTTTTTACTATAGGAATTCATTGCCAATGGTTTTTTACTATAGGAATTCATTGCCAATGGTTTTTTACTATAGGAATTCATTGCCAATGGTTTTTTACTATAGGAATGCATTGCCAATGGTTTTTTACTATAGGAATGCATTGCCAATGGTTTTTTACTATAGGAATTCATTGCCAATGGTTTTTTACTATAGGAATTCATTGCCAATGGTTTTTTACTATAGGAATTCATTGCCAATGGTTTTTTACTATAGGAATGCATTGCCAATGGTTTTTTACTATAGGAATGCATTGCCAATGGTTTTTTACTATAGGAATTCATTGCCAATGGTTTTTTACTATAGGGAATTCATTGCCAATGGTTTTTTACTATAGGAATTCATTGCCAATGGTTTTTTACTATAGGAATTCATTGCCAATGGTTTTTTACTATAGAATGCATTGCCAATGGTTTTTTACTATAGGAATGCATTGCCAATGGTTTTTTACTATAGGAATTCATTGCCAATGGTTTTTTACTATAGGAATTCATTGCCAATGGTTTTTTACTATAGGAATTCATTGCCAATGGTTTTTTACTATAGGAATGCATTGCCAATGGTTTTTTACTATAGGAATGCATTGCCAATGGTTTTTACTATAGGAATTCATTGCTAATGATTTTTTACTATAGGAATGCCTTGCCAATGGTTTTTACTATAGGAATGCATTGCCAATGGTTTTTACTATAGGAATGCATTGCCAATGGTTTTTACTATAGGAATGCATTGCCAATGGTTTTTACTATAGGAATGCATTGCCAATGATTTTTACTATGCAATGGAATAAAATTGGAAATATTTTCTTCAACAAAAAGAAAAAACTTTTGCAAAAACAATATTGTTATCCATTAAAACCAATTTCTCACCATAATTTTGATTAAAGTTTGTATTTTCTCGATTTCAGATGAAAACTTGCAAAATTCCAACATATTTCAGTGGAATTTTCACTTCCAAGAATTATAGTTTATAACTTAGATATGTAGATAAAAAGATGCTAGATTAAAATAATGCCTGGATAATATGATTTTTAAAAATCAATCTTCATGATAGGTATATAAAGAATGCAATGGATGAATTGTCATCTACATTACAAAAATATCTTGAAATACTAAAGAGTAAATTTATTCAGTAAAAAAAAAATTGCCATTGGCTTCAACCTTGCCCTCCAGATGATTGCGGAATATCCTGTATCTCTTCTGAATTATTTCCTTGTTTAAAAATCCTTGCCTTCAGTTCATCTTTAGTGTTAAAAGGAGTTTTGCTGGTCTCTTACTCAACTGTGCCCCACACATAATAATCAACAGGATTGCAGTCTGTAGAGTTAGGTGGCCAGATGCAGAAATTATCTGACAGCCATGACTGGGTTCTTCTGCTTGTGTGGCATGGTGCAGAGTCCTGTTGCCAGACAGTGTCTCCCAGCAGCCACCCTCTTGATGCAAAGTAGCACTACCTCCTCAAAGCACTTGATGTAAGCCTCTGTGTTGAGTCTGAGACCTTGTAAGAGGATGAATGGAGACATAATGTTGCCATCACAAATGGTCACTCCAAACACCTTCCTTTATCACAATTAGACTTTTCCAACTTTTTCTGAATCCTCTGCACTGTTCTCAGATTGACACCCAAGCACTCTGAAATGTTTGCATTGAAGCTTCTGGCACAAATGCCAAGTAGTACATCCATAATGTTTCCAAATTTCTGGCAGAGTGAACTGCATCATGATGCTCTTTTTCTCACAGACAGTGCCCAACTGACCCTACTATACTGTGCAGTTGACAAAATCAAAAACAAACAAAGCCTCCCAGAGAGTAAAATACTACGCCTCCTTGGCCTTACACTCTCGGCGGACCTCAAATGGAATGACTATATTGAATCCATTGCCAAATCTGCTGCTATGAAAGTCGGCTCTCTGTGCAGGGCCCGGAAATTTTTCCCACCTGAAACTATTCTGCACATATACAAATCTACCATCCGCCCGTGTATTGAATATTGCTGCCATATCTGGTCGGGTGCCCCTGCTGCTCTCCTTGGGCTTCTTGACAAAATACAAAGGAGGATCTGTAACGTGGTTGATACTGACTTGGCAGACCGGCTGCAGCCGCTCTCACACCGGCGTGATGTAGCTTCCCTGTGCCTCTTCTACAAGTACTTTCATGGCTTCTGCTCCGATGAGCTTAGATCACTGGTGCCGCCTAAGCACGAATTTACACGAGATACTAGATTAGCAACTAGGTCCCACCCTTTTACAGTTAAACAAATAAGATGTAACCGTAAATTCTACTCCAACAGCTTCTTTTCTCGCGCTTCCCACCTGTGGAACTCCCTTCCACAAGTCTGCTTTCCCGACAGTTACAATCTCCAGGTGTTTAAATGTAGGGTCAATAGACACCTCCTATCACACTAACTCCCAACTATTCTCACAACACTCTCATCTACCCAACCCTCATTCTCGGTATCCTCACCCGTCTATCACCCACCCTCTGTTATTTCCTATATTTAACCAGCCTTTCTCCACTCTACGTAGCCCCCTGCACAGTAGTGGCAGTGAAACCCTTGCTCGGGGTGAAACGCTTATAAAAAAAAAAAAAAAAAAAAAAAAAAAAAAAAAAAGCATATGCACAAAATTAAAAATATAAAATGCCAACAACTTATCCATAGCCCCCTTACCCTACCCTCATAAAAAATGTTCTTATATATATATATATATGTGTGTGTGTGTGTATGTAAAACTTTTGTTTTAGATATAATTAAAATATATCTGTAAAAAGACAATATGAATGAAGATAAAAGGAAAACTTATCTTAGCTGAAGCGTTTCATCCTCTGACGGACTTTATCAAGACAAATGCAAAGATTTGATTTTGCAACAAGTAAACAAAAGTAAAATGGTTGTTACTTTTTCAAAATGTTTAAATTTAAAAGTCATTCATAAATATTCATCAGGCCAACTGAAAAGTCTAGGTAATTTATAGATGATACTAAGTGACATAGTTATATGGTAAAGTATAGAAGATGCTAAGTGACACAATTCAATGTCTAATAAACAAAAGTGAGTAAATGATCTGGTTGAATTTTTTTTAATCTCTCATTATTTAAAAAAATATAGAATACATAAATTTATTTTATACTCAAATAATTTAAGTATTAATTGGATCGGAAAAAAACTTCAGCAACAAAAGGGGAAAAAAGACACAAATAAAGAAAAAAGTAAAAGAAAAAGTAAAACAAAAACAAAAACTAAAACACACACAAAAACCAAGAGAAAATTAAAAAAAAAAGAAAAAAAAATTTGAAGACAATGGTGAAAAACCCCCAAAAAACAAAAGAAAATAAAATTCCATAAGACAAAACATAAAAATCAGAAGTAAACAAAGAACAAAATAAAGAAAAAACAGAGGAAAACAAAATAGAAGTAAATAAAAACAGAAATAATCGAAAATAACAGTAGAAAATGAAAATTACAATGGAAAAAAAAACAAAACAAAACAGAAGTAAACAAGAAAACAAAAAGCAGAATTAACAAAAATAACAGAAAAAATAAAAAACACGGAAAAAAACAGAAAACAAAAACCAAACAAAAACAAGAAACAAAAACAGGTAACAAAAACCACAACAAAATGGAAGAAATACAGAAGAAAATAAAAAACAAAAAGCAAGACAGTAGAAAAAAAATGAAAGAAATCAAAAAGAAAAGAGTGGAAAAAGAAAAAAAAACAAGAAAAAGAAAAAACAGAAAGAGAATACACTGATATAAAACAAAAGAGTATAAAATAAAAAAAAAGCAGGAAAAAAAAAATGCTTCTTTTGCAAATTAAGTTGAACTTCGCTCTCTAAAATCACTAAATAACACTTACCCTCTCGTAAATGATTTTTCATTGATAACTTGGGTTTCCGTATTTGATTATCGTTCAATTTGTTGAAACTTGGAACATCCGATGAAGAAATTACAACAAAGTCAGATGAAGACGATTTGGCCGAATCTTTGTCACTGTCGTGTTCTGCCTTATCCAGACTGTCTGTCTGGTCATCAGCTTTGATTGTGTCTGTAGACTCATCCATATCAGCAGCCATATTCTGTTGGTCAGATAAATTTGATTTACTGGACAAGTCGTCCCTTATTGAGTCAGTGCTGTCTGGTGTTTTCTGGATTCCTTGTTGTTCTTGCTCAAGTTCCAAAAGGGCATCAACTGCTGCATCGACCGATTTGACACTGCCATTGTCCCCTGCATGAAGCGATGCTGCAGACAACCGGGGACATTCTTCATAGATCAGCAAGTCATTGCTGGCTGCAGTGTCTAGGTCATCTTCGACACTGGCAGTATCACTCGTCTTGTAGATGTCACTGGCGCTGCTGGTAGAACTCAAGTTGCTCTCATTGCGTTTATCTGTCTGTCCCATATTTGACAGTTCCTCTTTACAGCCAGCTAAACGTCGACCAAAATAGCTCTCGCTTTCAGCTGAAGAGCCGAGCTCAATCTCTTTTGCTGCCAAGTAATCAGGGTCTTTGAACTCTTTTAGTCGGTCAGCAACAGCTTTAGCATCAACACTGTAACTGTCGCATGATTCTCGACGTCCCAGACGAGGTATATCAGTTGATTTTGTTACTGAGCCACTTAAACTGATATTCATATTGTTGGAGGCAGTGGTGTCCTCAGTGATTGGGATGGCACTTGTTTTGGTTTCAGTGGTGGTGGATGTGGTAATAGTGGTGGTGGTGGTAGTGGCTGACAGCAGGGCAAGGCTATCTGTCACATCTTCTTTGTCTTTGTTTTCTTTTGTGTTCTCTGTGCAAGCTTTGCATTTAGCCTCTTCAGGGACCTGCACAAATTCTACACTCCACATCTGCAAAATAAACAAATATGGTCATTTGCAAAGTTGAACTTAAGTAGTCTGACACATGGTAGAGAGCATAGGATTTGGGCTCTATCAGTGATTGGGAAATGTCTCTTCAAATTTCCTTCAAGCATTTGGTCAATCAAAAAGATTTTTTTTTTTCATTTAAAATAAAAATAAAAAAAAGGTAAAAAAAATTTCTTCAACTCAAACAAGAAACCTAGCAAATTCTTTGAGCTTGTGGAAATGGTTAGCAGAACAGAAATTAGGAGAGATAGTAAAAAACATCTAAGAGCTACAAAGTACATAATTGTGGAGAGCCATGACTGCCAATGACATGAAGAAAAATATGTACGATAAGCTTGAGTAAATGGTTAGCAGAACAGGGATTGGAAAAGAAATTAAAAAGATAACATTTACTAAGAGCTACAAAAGACAAGAATTTTGAGAGCTATAACCCAAGAAACTTCCATTAAAAAAAAAAAAAAAAAAATAAAAAATTGTTTTTTTTCTAGGGTCAAAAAATTTACAATAAAACATACTAATTTGGCTTGACAAAATCTTTATATTTTTTATTATTATTTGCTTCTTACAGTTCTTTTTACCACTGACAACATTTGTAAGAGCAAATGATCAGGTAAAATGATCCATTTCTAAAATTAATCATACTAATGAGTCATTTGAATTTAATTAATTTTATTGTAAAAGCTAATTAAGCTTTTGTAATAAAACAAAATCAGTAATTTATTCTTTTTCTATCAGATTACTAACATTAAAAGCCCAAAGCTTCAGGTTTTCTTTTCATTCTTAAATATCCTGCCAGATTCAAGGCCACAGAAATGATCACCCAGTGAGCATCAAACTCACTATCTTTTCAAACTGGCCAGTAAGTTGCTAATAATGTTATTTTGTATTATTCACAAATGTGACTCTTCTGCATTCATTTTCAAGGCTGCTTAACTCTAATTAAGCTACTGATTTCAATCAAATTTGTTTTTTGTTGCCATAGCAGGATATGAAAACACAACCATAAAATTCAAGTACACTAACATGCGGTGATCAGAATTGTAATTTTTTTTTTTTTTGGCTGGTTAGTTGATTTTGTTCAATGGCATGTCAACACCTCTATGGGTTATTTAATGCTGAAATCTAAATATTTTGAACACAATTTTATAGCCTCAACTAAATATATTTTAAAGATAATTTTATGCATTCAACTACAGATAAAATGCATTGTCGTTCTTTTATATAAAAATATATTGTTGGTACTTTTACTATAAAAATGTATTTCTATACTGTCTAATGTTTTGTTTTTGATTAGAAGGGAAATCACTATTTGCCCAGAGCTAACAGTGTGGTAACACTCCAGGTCAGGGTAGATCTGGGAACATCAGCAATTGTCCTACTATCCTCAAAACCTCTCATCTCCTAATCAGAGGCCTTGCTGCAAAATGCAGTTTATCGTCATACCCAGGACATTTTTACTTGGCAAACAATATTAAAGGTTAAAGCATAAGATAAAATGAAAAAATGATGGAATAAGGAACCTGGGCATACTAATTTTTCCATGGCATTATCCCTAAATTCTGAGTGGTATTTATTGGTAGGCTAATCTCAGTCTTGGATGTGCGTTGTGGTCCAGTGGATATTGGCTCGGAACGAGAAGCCGGGGAGCTGAGTTCGAATTCCAGTTGAATCCATATTTATTCACTTACACGCAAATACCCTTGGGAAAGGTATTAATCCGTCTCTTCCTTCCAGTTATGGGTTAAATAGCAGGACAGATTGGGTTCTATAGCCTTGGTTGGCAACCAGTCTACCGCAGAAAGCAATGGCAACCTACTGTGGGATAATCTTCTGCCCAGTCAGTCATGTCTCTTTCGAGACATGATCGCCCAAGTGTGTATCGCGGATGGCACTTAACTGACTGACTGAATCTCAGTCTTGGTGCGATAACCAATAATGTACATGAAAAGATTGAGATTATCAAATAAACTGATAATAAAAGTAATGAAACCATTTCTACCTTATACATTACTATTATTGCTTCATAATAAATTGCCTATTCAAAGAATAATTCCATATCAATGAAATCAACACGTATCCATGCAAGATCAGCTGAAAAAATGTAAACACAGAGTTATGATTGCGTTCACAATAAAGGAATGCACTATTTAGTTAAGTGCCATATGTGATACATGTTTGGGCAATCCTATCTCAAAAGAAACATGACTGACTGTGCAGTATATTTTCCCCTCAGTAGGTTGCTATTGATTTCTGTAGTAGCCTGGTTGCCAACCATGACTGTAGAACCCAATCTGTCCTTCTATTTAGCCCATAGCTGGAGGAAGAAGAGATGGATTAATACCTTTCCCAAGGGTATTTGCGCATAAGTGAATGCAATAAATTTGATTGAAATTTAAACTCGTCTCTCTGATTTCTTGTTCCAAGCTGATATCCACTGCACCACAATGCACATATTATTGTAATGTTATTAGCAGTATTTTGTGATTGTTGAAGTATAAGTAAATATACACCAGGCTGTTTATAACTGTTTAAATATAGGAAAAACAGAAGACGATTCATTATTTGCAAAAGATTGCATAATGAAATGTAAGCAAACAATGGTTTCTCTTTTTGGGGGACATGTGTAGGAAAAACATGATTTGGTTTTGTTATATTGTTTATTTTGAATTTCTAAGGAGACACTAACAACTTTTCCAATAGCATCATTTTTATATAATCAATAAGCAGCCATCTTATGCTACATGTATAGGATAAATTCATGAAAATGTGCTGTATGTTTTTACCTTGTCTTATCTAAAAGTTGCTTTATATGTAGAAATATATGGTAAATTCTTCAAAATATGATCACCATTTTTGATAGGGCTAGCATTTCATTAATTTTATCGAACCTCAAGTATCTCCTCATATGGATCAGTTATAAAAATTTAGTATATGAAATGAGGACATCGTAAATAGAATAGGCTGCACCAGAGGTAGTTTCACCCAATACTTCCAGTTGCTACAAAAACAAAACAATAAAAAAACTTGAGTCATGTTCTTAATTAGCCTCATCAGATCAACAGATTTTGCTTTCTTTCACCTTTTTTTTGTGTTTAAATTTTGTTTATTCTCCTTTTCTCTTTCTTTCATACTTTTATATCTTCTTCTCATCCTCTTGTTTTTCTTCTTTTCCCTTCCTTCTGCTTCTTCTTTCTCTTCACCCTTCATCTCCTCTTCCATCTTCACCTTATCTATACCACTTCTAATAGTTGCTGTTGTTGCTATCATTGTTTTTGTTATTACTATCATCATACACTGTTGTTATTATTATTATATACCTTATTTTCATTATATATGACTCTTTCCTCAGTATTTGTCTATACTTCTGAGATGAGGTAGTATTTACGCTATTTACATTATTTGAACTATTGTCCTTATCTTTGTTGTCATTTTCATGATGTTTCGGCAGTTGCATGCTCTGGCTTTATTCAGGTGATAGGAATTTTGAACCAAACCCTTTATTACTATCACTGAAGTATATTATTCTCATTCCTTATGCGAAGCCACTTCTAGTAGTCATGAGTTATCTCCTTTTAACTGTTCCTCCTTCTCTACAGTACTCCTTTCATTTTTGTTCAATATCTTCTACTCTTTTCTTTTCTCCCCTTTTTCTTTCATCCTCATTTTCTCTTTTCGTTCTCTTTATTTTTCCTTTTCGGATAAGACATTATGTCACTACTGTTTCCTTTCCAAAATGTTTTTTTTTTTTTCATTCATGAGAAACACAATTTTTCATGTGGATATCATGCATGGTGCCAGACTCCTTCAGAAATATATGCCAGCTATATACAATTGCTTTCTCAGATCAATGATTAAATGTTGACACTGAGTGAATGAAACTTGTAGGTTTTAGCAAAGACCATACTTCTTTGAACCTCATGGACTAGTGCTACAGAATCACAAAGAACTGTATAAATAACAGAAACTTTATCAATTGGGGACTACCAACAGTTAAAATGGATAGCACCTATAACTCAAAAAGAAATTAATGAAGTCAAGTTGTTGGCATTCCACACTATAAAAAAAGGAAGTCCCTATCAATACTGGAAATGCAAAGACCCCTGATTTCAGGTGAAACGCTTACATACAATTCATTGCTAAAGATGCAGGTAAAATGACCGGCTTCCTGTACCACTCCAGTAAGTACCTCATGTTATCCTCTACCTTTATAAGAGACAGATCAGGTTGAAAATGGAGTACTGCAGTCATATTTGGGTGGGAGCTGCCCAGTCCTCACTTTCCAGTCTCAGTAGAGCTTAAAAGCATCTCCAAGTCCTTTTGGGTGATGAATTATTTTCCCCTCTCCAAAAATCTACTTCCATGGAAAGTGCACAGCTGAACGTCATTCCTTAGTTCCGCCAGGTCTAATCTTCATAGCTAGGATCCGCCATACCACATATATTGTAGCAACCCACCCACATTTCTTTTGTATTTCATTGATGAGAAGTAAGTTCCACTCGAACAGCCTTCTTAAGAGAAAGCTTTGATAAATTTGATTGAAAGTAGAACTGGTCATTTGGTCAATGAATGCCAAATGTTACCTTATAAAAGAAACAACTAGTTACCATCAGTGACTTTCATTTATTTTCTGCCAACAGTATAAGATGAACACATACAACTTACTATACTGCTCGGCAATGAATGTCTTATGCAGTCTGTGTCTGAAGAAAGCCCAAGTTGAAACATATCTGGATGTGTATATGTACAAATATATGCTTGACTCATTCCTGGGTCATTTGTGGGATTAAATTATCACAATTGTTTTTACTTTGTTTTGGCTTGCAAAATTAAAAAAACTGCTGTTAATCTATTCCACTTTGCAAAATGTTTGCTGACCCCTGTATAAATACAAAGACATTCATAGGGTTCAGTGAATGAACAAACCTGCCATTACTGGGCAGCAAGTTGGCTTATAAATTTACACCACTATTGTAATGTTTATACAAATTTAGCTTAGGCACATCTTGTCAAGAATTAAATAGCTACAAATTACTTATGAGACCAGGAATTTTTTGTAGAAAGGTATTTGTTAAGTATTTGGTGAAGACTGAACCCACCAGCAACATTTTGTAAGTGAACACTTGGTAAACATTGAGCTGCAGCAAGTACCAGTGTCACTTCAAGAGAGCTTTCATTTTACTTACCCTGACGACACCATCACTACTGCCTGTTAATATCACATTTTGACAATCCCATTCCATCATCTACAAAAGGAAGAAAGTGAAATAATATTTAATATTGTCTAACATGAAAAATAAGTCAGTAAGACTAATCTTGAAGCTGCTCTGCTTATTTCTCAGTTACCAGTGAAGACCTTACATATTTTGGTTACCAGCTGAAGCCTTGCCTGTCTTGGTTATCAGTCAAAACCTTAAATATCTCAGTTACTAGTCACAAACCTCAATTACTGGTCAATACTACATATCTCAGTTACCAGTCACAACTGGACATACCTTGGTTACCACTGAAAATGTTGATACTGTAACTATGAAAAGAAAAAATGACACACACATATATATATATATATATATATATATATATATATATATATATAAATAAAAATATTCTTTTTTTTTTTTTTTACACTGCTTTACAAATTCTAAGTCTTATTGATCAAATAAATTAAATTATATTTCACTAGCAGTATAGCCTGCCATTGCTCGGGTGTCATGAAAGCTTTAAAACTAATCCATGGTCCTGGAGCTCAGACTCAGCCTAAAGAATATTTGTGTGAAGTTTGGTGAGAATCAGATAAAAATTGTCAATTTGTATAAAGGACATACAGACAGATAAACAGACACAGACACACACACACACAAACATCTTGCCTTTTATATATCATTGATTTTCTGCACTATTGTAAGAACTGCAACCTTGAAACTACTGAATATCGTTTCTTATGTCTTTGTCTATGAGTGTATCAAATTTAATTAAAATTGGACCACTCCATCTATAACCCGACTTTTTCGATTATCGATTTTTGATATTTATTGGGGGTACCTCGACACAAAACCTAGCTAAGAACACTTGCAGCTGCTTATAGTACAACTGTGTAAATTTTCAAGAAAATCGGTTTAGCCGTTTTGGAGTCTATAGGTAACGGATACACACACACACAGACAAAGTGCCATTTATAATTAAGTCTAAATTAGATATTTTATTTGTGGGCAAAATATAATCACATGAAAGGCTAGGTAAAGCAGTTTAAGGGGGATAATTCAGTTTCCAATATTTTAAAAATATTTAAACTCATCCTATTTTTTTTGTATTGATTTTATGATACTTGAAGACACATCATGCATCCTAAGAAACAGTAAGGTCTCATTTATTCAACCTTTACAGTGAGGCAATCCTGAGAGAATTAGACATCCTACCTAGATACATAATTGGTGACCAGAATTTTATTATATATACAGATGGCCTAATATTAAAACATGTCAACTGTCAATCAAAATACATCCAGATGCACATGAATGTGTTTGCAATAGCTTTACATTGTATTTCAATACAGATTATAACAATCAAGTATTAATTTTAGGCAATATATTAAACAAAGATGGACTGCTAGGAACCAAAATACAAAAGTAATAAGATAATGTTTATGTCCTTACCTGTGACATAGCAACTGTGAATATTTGTTGGTTTCTAGCAGTAGCTGTGTTGACACTGGCAATTTCATCACCATTAATTGTCCACACATATAAATAAGTCCCAGCACAGGTGGCAATATCACCCTGAAATTTAATGACAAATATTTATAAAGGTAAAAAAGTAAACAAACAGTTTAACTCCTAATATACATTTCCGACCTTGAAGTCCAGGTTTGAATCTCACCATGGTCGATTTGTCAGGAGGAGGGGATCTCAGAGTGCAACACCTTTGAAGAGTGCCTGAAAACCATGCTACAGGTTGACCCAAGCCTTGTGAGTGAAATTGGGTAGACGGCTCCCTTTGATGAATCGCCGATGGTTGTGTGAACTCAAAGTCACAAGTCATCATGACCGAAGATTTGAGCATCCTGGTCTTGTTCAGATTGTTCTTCATACTAGATAACGCATTCTCTCCCAGAAAAGATGCAGTATAAACCACAGGTGGGCTCTGTGGGTGTTGAACAAACACAAGTGTGACTGAACAGGCGTCTGCAATGGGGATTAGCTAGCTGCCCTGGTGGATGGGTATCCTCAAATACAAGTGGCCAACCATTATATATATATATATATATATATATAGTCATCCACAGACAGATCTATTTCGCTGTATCACAGGTCATCAGTACAGTTAGACATCCAATTGCTTTTAACCTAGGATTGAAACCTGACTGAATTGACGTCAGTTGGTGATTCTACCTCTGAGCTATGGGTGCTTGGTAAAAAGAGGCAGACTTTTTAGCATGCCCAATAACTGAGAGTGTTCTAATTCATTGCTGAATGAATGATGCGTATATGCTAGAGTAGCTACTGTTTTTCAAAGTCTACCATTCCCCCAGAGTGCTCAATCAGGGTTTGAGAGCATATATATATATATATATATATAGCTGATATCCCCTGAGGAGTATATGGAGTGATTGTTGGAGAGCTTGTTTACAAACTCCAGAGTTGGGATGCTGAAGATAACATCATTCAGCTGATAAATTTTATATATATATATATATATATATATATAGATATCTGTAAATTCAGATAAAACTTAGCAGGGAAATAGCCATTTTCAACATGTCATTTTAAGACATGTTTTCAGCCCCTTATAAACAGAGAATGTGGAAAAATTCTAAGCCCAGAGGATAGCTCTAGTAAAGGAAGGGGTTGGGAGGTATTCGTCTTTATAGGGTTAAGCTAGCAAGATTTTAGTAGTAATTTCTTCTTTGGTAGTGAGAGGTATGTGGCTTGACCCTTGAGTTAGTAGTGGTAGGTGTTGGGGAAGTAACTGATTTGCCAAATGTTTTAAAAAGACCTTATTGTGACTAATTGGAAGAATAGGATAATTATTGTAATTTATACTTATTTCTATGACGACACATACTAATGATCACCTTCCTTTTATTTAGGAGTATATTCTGGTATTTAAATATTTAAATTTTAATTTTTTCTCTATTAGTTTTTTTAGGGTTAAGCTAGTGGAATTTTAGTAGTAATTTCTTCTTTGGTAGTGGGAGGTATGTGGCTTGACCCTTGAGTTATTAGTGGTAGGTAGTGGGAAATTAACTGCTTAGCCAAAATTTTTAAGAAAACCTTAGTGTGACTAATTGGAAGAAAAGGATACTTATTGTAATTTATACTTATTTCTGTGACGTCACATACTAATGATCTCCCTTTATTTATTTAGGAGTATATTTTGGGATTGAAATTTCAAAATTTTAATTTTTTTTTCTTCTATCAAACATAGATTATATCTGTTTCTTAAGCTATTAGGGGTCCTAGCCTTACCTATGACCTATATATATATTTGGGCAGCGATGTCTCTTTTATGCAAGTTTCATTAAAAATGACAGACAAGGTATTATGGTTAAGTTTTTATGTAATTTTTCATGTGATCTTATGATTTGTTTTTTTTTGAGGACATGAATTATATAAACTAGTCTCAAATAGAATGACTACATTGAATCTATAGCTACATCTACTGCTAGAAAGGTTGATTGATTGTGTCAGGCCAGGAAGTTTTTCTTATCAGAATCCATTTTGCATATTTATGAATCTACCATTCGTCTGTACACTGAATACTGTTGCCATATCTAGAGTTGAATCATATATATATATATATATATAGATATATATATAAAGTATATATATATATATATATATAAAGCCATTTCACCACAAGTGAGGCAGAAAAGCCACTGGTGTGCAGGGGGTTACAGTGAGAGAATAAAAAAGGTACAGGGGATATCGAAAAAAGATAAGAGATAGATGGGAATCAAGTAGATAAAAGACGGCAAATGATGTTGCATTTAAACTTTTGGAGATTGTAGCTATGAGGGAAGCAATCAAATGAAAGTGAGTTCCACAAATGAGAAATGCAAAAAATGAAACTGTTAGAGTGACAGTAAAAGGGTGGGGCCTTGATGCCAATCTGGTAGCACAAGTAAATACAAATGGTCAGGGTACCAGGAAAAAAAGCTTGTCAGAGCAGTTGTCATGAAAATGCTTGTAATAAAGACAGAGAGTAGCCATATCATGTCGATGGGAAAGTGATTGAAGGCGAGCTGCTAAGTCAGGATCGATTATATTGCAGATCCTCCTTTGGATTTTGTTGAGAACATCAGGAACTCCTGACTAGATATGGCAACAATATTCAATGCACAGACAAATGACAGATTTATAAATGCGCAAAATGAATTCTGACAAGAAAAACTTCCTGGCTCAACACAGTGAGTCAACCTTCCTAACAGTAGAGGAAGCTATGGATTTGACGTAGTCATTCGATTTGAGGTTATTTGAGTGAGTGAGGCCAAGGAGGCACATAATATTAAAATCGTAAAACTGTAAAATTTTTACAAGTTAAAATTAGTTATTATTATTGTGATATTTTGTTAAAGTTGTCAAGCTCATATATTTAATCATATGATAGGGGAATTTCAATGGGTATTTTATAACTGTATAACTCACAAGGAGCTTATTTAATTGTGAAATTAGGAATTATTTCATCAGAAAATATAAATAGGAAAAATGAAATTCTCATGGGCACTGCTTGCTTAATGATGTTCTTTGTAAGTTATGCTTTTTTTTTTTTTAAGTTAAAGTAATGGTTAAAGAGCCACACCTGCTCTGCATATAACCCATAGCTGGAGAGGAAATATGCCTTTCTCAACTACACAAAGTCATTACAAATGTAAAAGTAAGAGAAAAAAAAAAGAAACACGAATATGTCAAGTCTTACCGTTAGCCCATTGATACACACTGCAGCAACTGGGGCAGCATGACCCCTTAACTGTCGCACTAGCACCAGACGGTTCAAATCCCAGATAATGCAGGACCGATCTCGGGAACCACTGACTATGACATTGTATGCAGGAGAGGCAGCCAAACAGGTGACGGCTTCGTTATGGCCGTAAAGTGGACACTTCAAGACCACTCGTTTTTCTTTGGCTTTGTATTCCCACACACTGACCACCTGAAATGGAAAGAGTATAAAAAAGTGATTTTATGAAACTGCATGAAGAAATTGTTCAGCATGAATGAATGAAGTGAATAGAAAAATATTTCATCCAAAATCTAAGTAAAGTATTAAGAAAATTTATTTAGAAATGAGAATGCTGGACAATTTCCTCACAGATGAAGAGGAGACCTGAAGCAAAAGAAACAAAGAAAAGAGTGCTGAATTGCTATGTAATATCTATCCTCCTATATGGCATATTTATTTTTACCTACCAGCCTGAATATTTGAGAAATTTTATTAGCCATCAGGCACTTCATAGACAAGAGGTAAATACACCCCAGAGAAAAATTCATTTTGAAAAGCATTATTCAGCTTTGCTTGGTCATCGACACTCTGTAACCAAGATGTCAAAGCATGTTAGATCTAATGATGGTTTCCCTTAAGTGAATGCAGGTTTGAATTCTGCTGAATAGTGCACATTTTTCTAATAAGATTTCTCGAATATTCATGCCGGTTGGTAGATGAAAATAAATAAATATCCTGTTTAATAAATAAATGAGACATATACTCAGATATGGGCATCCACTAAAAAATAAATAACATTTAATATATATATATATACACACACACACACACACACACACACACACAGATGAATAAGGAACGAAGAAAATATTAACGTTCAAAACATAAATTTAAAACAGTGCTCAATATAGAAATAGAGCTATGAATATTTATCATACATTATGATTTAGAACATGTTCATCAGGTAATAAATGTTTACTACCTGATCAGACATTGCACCTTCAATGTCAGAACAAAATGTACACTTTGTAATAGGTTGTAATTTGAACATGTTCTAAAATATAATTTATAATATATATATCTGAAAAGATTCTTGGTGGTACAGAATTTTATTACGGCAAGGAATAAGCAGAAATTTAATGACATACTAAAAACTAAAACAACAACCAGTTTCGTCCCACATCTCTTCAGGTTTTAATTTTCTGGGAAATTTATTCTTAAAAGTAAAAGAAAATTCTAATGAGACGGAGAGGGGAATATGATGATGATCAAATTCAAACCCAACAAGCATTCTCTGTTTGCAGAGAGCAGGCTTGCGAGATTTGATGTAAATGGACTCCAGAACTTTCAAATGATATATGGAGTGCGACTTTGATACAATGGAAAAACAGTCAGCACTCAATCCAACCAAACATTCCCTGCTAGTAGCATGTTGAGCTATAGAAAACCCGGATGTATTTACTAGTTGACCATTGTTTGGAGATGGATTCAATATTCGGGGGGGGGGGGGGATGCTGTTTAATTCTAAAGTCCAAATGCTGAGATGTTCTACCTATGTAGTCGCATTCACAACTACATTCAAATTTATAAACAACAGAATTAATGTGATGTGGAGGTAAAACATCCTTGTGAAGGGAAGAATTGCTCGAGTAAAAAATATTACTCAAACCTTAGCAGAATAACAGCACTTACTGATGGGAAAAAATTTTCCTTGCTAAAGATTCACTTTCTGTACCAATGTAAGGAAGATGTAAATAAATAGGACATACAGCTTATCCTCACAAAACTTATTAATGACATTACACATAACAGAATCCAAAATGTCCAAAGGATATCCATTCTTAGAAAGTGTCATTTTAATAAAGTCCATTTCACCACAGAGAAAGGAATTTGAGCAGATTTTAAGAGCTCGAAAAGTCAATGTTCTAATTAAATTGATTTTCTGTTGATGTAGTCAAAAAGAGTCCCAACACGCATACAACCCTGAAAAGGTAGCCTTCCTAAATATAGAAATCAAAAAGCCATCCTTACCTTTATGGACCAAAACATCCAAAAAGGAAAGACAACAATTAGACTCTTTTTCTACGGTAAATTTCAAGGATGGATGGACAGAATTTAAAACGGTGAGAAAAATTTACTGGCTTCACCCTCATTATTGAAGAGGCAAGTATCATCGACATAATGATGATACATTGGAGGACAATTAATGCATGAAAATAATAGGGCCTTGTGAAAAACTACAAAGATGTTAGCAATTAAAGGACCCAAAGGTGATCCCATTGCGACTCCATCAATTTGTCAATGAATAATATTATTGAAACTGAATTTGACTGATGAGGTGGCAAACTTCATTAGGTCTATAAATACACCCTCAGAAAAATACAGAGGAGACAAAGAGGAACAGTATAACATATTGCAGCAAATCTCTATTGTCTCAGACAAAGGGACACAGGTGAACAGGGAACAGATGTCAAAGGAGCACATGAAACCACTACTAGAGGAGAACTGTGTATAGTTCAAAGGTTATAAAATATCCATGATAATTTATTGCATTGTTAAATATTTGAGGACAATAACTTTGGACAGCTTTTGTCATGTGAGTCTGCCCAGCTATCTACCCTCTTCCCATTGACCATCCTGATGTGTGGTTGTTCATATGAATGGGCAGTATCAGATCTATCTGAGAGACAGTGTCTCCTTCCAAGGGCAGACCAGTACTGGCTTTCTCAATTTTGACTGTTGATATACCAGCAACTGGAAATCATCAATGTTCATTTTGTTGTCACTTGACCCCAAGTGGTTTCTTTTACTTATTTGTTCTGTTTTTCTCCTAAAATTAAGTGGGTGCTGCCTAGAAGACCTGATTTTAAAGACCTTATTCACTGGTCATAAAACAAACCTTTGAAATTGAAATAAAAAACTTCATCTTTTATGTGGACGTCTCACTTAAAACATCACAGAAGTACAGACATCCATTACACCACCTGCACATCCATGCTTACAGCACCTGGTATTCTCAAGTGGTTAACCAGCTAGGTACTGATAGGGCTCGTCATTGTTTTTTTCATGATAGGACCATTTGCAGTTAGGATGTGCATTCATCATGAAAATATTTCCAAGCCCTTATTCAATACACCACCTGCACATCCAAGCTTACAGTAACTGATATCCCAAGCCATCACTCCTCTAAGTACTAACCAGGCTCAATGCTACTTACTTCAATGATTGTACAAGAACCAGTTTTCAAAATGATATCGCTGTAAACCCTTTGACTGGTATAACCACAGTATATACAGTTATTGAAACTTTTCAACACCATATAAAAAAGATTAGGGGATATGTCCATTAGCCTACATGTGGCTGGAATCTCCAATTTCTAGTGGAAGTGAGTTTCTTATAAGATACTTACCGTACTTGTGCCACCAGTAACAAAAATTTTGGAATTCGGACAAGCAGCACACAATATCTCTCCATTTCCTAAGCATTCAAATACATTGGTGGCCTAAAAGAGGGAAAAAATGACAATAATTGATAAAATCTGGTTTTCTTTCAGAAAAAAAGAACAAAAAAAAAAACACTCTTTCCCAGTAAATACAGAATGGTGGTAAATAACAAAAATGATGCCTGTTTTTAGAATAGATCATGCAATACTAAACACACTAAGAAACAAACTTTGTACGCTATGGGAATTAAAAATTCCACTTACAAGTCTATAGTTTAAGTCAATAAGTTAACTTGGTTACTAAAGTTGGAATTACTTAAACATGGTGGTCCACTCTTGAAAAATAAGCAAAAACATTTAGGAATAATTTTGTAAAAGCCTTTTTTAGAACTTTACTTTGGCCACAATACTTGTCAGAATAAAAAAAAATGTTGATTTAATTTTTTTTTTTTTTTTTTAGAAGCTAGAGTCTTGTTCATAATATAAATAAGGGGGCTCTTGTCCATAATATAAACAGTGTATAGTTTTATAGTTATTGAACTTTGCTAATATTTACAGATATCAAATTTTAAAGTTTGGTAACATCATTGATATCAGCATTTTTTTAAAACATTTTTAAATTAAAAAAAAAAAAACTTTCTTCTGAATATGGTTTTTCTATTTATTCTTCCTTTAAGATAAATAATTACTAACTTTGAATGTTTGTGCATGTACTTCAAAAAAAAAAAAAAAAAAAAAAAATCAAAAGCCCATATATGAAAATTGTTTAAAAAAAGAAAAAGAAATAAAAAAAACGTTAAAGTTTAAAAAATTTCAAAAAAAAAATTGCAGATATCAATGACAGTAACACATTTTCAACCTTGACATTAAAAAATAACAGCTAAGGTCAATAACTTCTAAAATGATTAAAAAAAAATATATATATATTATTAATGGACCAGTGTATTTAAGTAATGCTGGAAAGCCTACTAGACATGACTAATGATTTTCTCAAACTCTCATCTAAGAAGAAAAAAAAAAGCTTAAAGGGCATTAACCATGATGTGATGGTTAACAAGCCAGTTACATAGATAATTTAATAGAAGGATGAATTCACTCTTTACTAGGTTCCCTGCTAAGATATGTTTAGTAAGTTACCAACTAACCTTTTAACTACCACTCCTAAACAATAACTATGTTCAAAATCAAAATAAAACCTTTATTTTTATTGGAGCAAACTTTTATTTAGAAAAAAGTTAAAGAATGACAAACTGATATAGAAATAAAAAAAAGAACCCAAATATTCAATTGGATTACAATAGACTATTTTTGTTAGAGTCAGTTAAGTGCTACACATGATAAATGCTTTGGGTGATTATGTCTCAAAAGAGACATGACTGACTAGAGAAAAGATTATCTCGCAGTAGGTTGCCATTACTTTCTGTGGTAGACTGGTTGCCAGCCAAGGCTATAAAACCCAATCTGTCTTGTTATTTAACTCATAACTGGAAGGAAGAGATGGTTTAATACCTTTCCCAGGGGTATTTGTGCATAAGTGAATGCAGGGAATTCAACTGGAATTCAAACTCAGCTCCTCAATTTCTCGTTCCAAGCCGATATCCACTGCACCACAATGCACTGTTAAAATGCTCTAACTCTGTGAAAAATATGCACTTTCCAGTTCAATCAGATCACCGGTTTATGGTAATGTAATTTATCATAAATTGACTAAAAATGTGCTTAAAATAGCTAACTCTAGGTTGATTAACACTTTTACTACTGCATTGTCAGAGCATTATTACATGGCTGTGCTGGCCCAGTTGGGCAAAACTTTTAATGAAATTTTTTTTTTTCTGGCTATGAAGACACCGATATCAATTTTTTATAGGCACCACAATTTAGATTTTAATAAGACACTCAGCAGAATGATACAGAATATAATAAAAATGCACCACAAAACAGTTTTTA
>JBBBDQ010001179.1:2307500-2340000 GCA_037127315.1 Ascarosepion bandense
AAGGCTGCATTGTTGGTTTGAGATTGTCCACATTATGGAAAAAGAGTTTATCGGCAGCTCCACCTGATGTTGCAGACATTGGAATTGGGTCAAGATTTCGAATGTTTAATCTCTTCTGAGGATGAGGTTTCTTAAACAGCTACAAAAGAAAAAGATATGCACAAGATTAATACAATTTCAAATAACCTAAAGGAAATAATTTCATCAGGTTGGCAGAAAATTTATCAGGGTTTGTAAATGATCAAATTTATTTTTGTTTTAAATAACTTCAACCCAAAGAAGGCAAAAAATTTCTCTAGGAGGATTAAAAGAGAGCAGTTTAGTTTTTATTTAGCAATTGAATGAAATATTGTACAAACCTGGACACAAATTTTCATTTCACGATTCTTGACAGATTGTCATCATGAAGTGGGATACTTAATAAAAGTGGTTAAAACCAAAATAAAGAAACTGAACGAAATTGGTTAGCTCACATACCAAGACACATAAAAAAAAATTTCAAATTTAAGTTCAAAATTTCCGAATTTCACACTTATACTTTTCAACAGTTAGAGGAGGAGACCTAGCTGCCAATCTAATACTGCACTTATATTCAAGTCAAGGTATCAAAGAGGAAAGCTCATCATAACAATTGCTATGAAAGTGTTTAAAGGCACAGAGAAGCTACATTTTGATGAAGAGAAAGTGATTAAAGCCACGATGCCAGGTCAGGACCAATAACATTGCAAATTCTTTGAAATTTGTCAAAAATCTCCAGGTACATAGCAGAAGCACCATATCAGGCATGACACCAATATTCAATACATAGATGAATGATAGACTTATAAATGTCTAAGACAGATTTAGGTGAGAAAAATTATCTAGAACAATCCTTCCAAAATGAATTTACATAATTAAGTTCACAAGTTGAAAGCTACTCATACTAAGTTCCCTGCTACTGTAGCCTTGTGTCAAACTAGCATATATTTAGTAAGCTGGTTGGTTACATTTAGCATTAATTTTTTTTTCATTCTGAACCTTAGCAAGTTTAATGCCGAACAACATTTTCATTATGTCACATGCCCTTTTTGACCTTTGCAGCTTGTTTTCATTTTCTCCTCTGTGCACACCTGTGATTCATACCTGCCTTCAAGCAGTTCTAGTCAACTTCTGCAAAATCCCCAGTGTTCTATTGACGATCTACAAATATCAGTGAAAAAATATTAGCATTGGAGATGCTAAAATTCTTTAGTATTTGTCTATACTTCTGAAATGAGTCAGTATTTACATCATTTACACTGTTCGAACTGTTGTCCTCATCTTTATTGCCATACTTACAATGTTTTGGCTGTCGCATGTTCAATACCTGTCTACAGCAGTGGTGAACAAATAACTACATGGCATCCAGAAGTGGTATCACTCATGAAATAAAAATGATATACCCTAATAATCAAAAAAAGTTCAATTCAAAATTCCTAGCACCTGAAGAAGGTCAGAGTGTACAACAGCCGAAATGTCATGAACATGGCAATAAAGATGAGAACAACAGTCTGAACAGTGTAAATAATGTTAAAATTCTTGTGTATAATCTTAAAACTTCAGAGAATCAGCACATGTTAGGCTATAAGGACCTCCTCAGTAGGTTTAGTGTAGAAATAAGTACTATATGGGGGCTGTTAATAAAGAGAGGAAGAGAAATGACAGCAAGTTTTTAACAGAATTAGCCACAGTTAAAAAAAAAAAAAAAGAGTATGCAGAGTTTTAAACCGCCAAGTTCTCTCAGGATTATTTCTTGGGACAATAAGTCCAGTTGATTAAAGAATTAGTTTGTGAATTTGGTGGTATAGTAATTATGAGGCCAAGTAGTCCAGACTTAGACTCATTAAAAACAAGTCGAGCAATAACTGAGCTGTACCCAAAAATAGAAGATGATATTCCTAGGCGTTGTCAGTAGAATCAGAACAATCTATCTCCAGAGATTTAATAAAGTTGTTTTTTTTGTTTTTTTTTTAAATCATAGCACCCTATGTAGTAAAGCCACTAACATACAAGAGGCTGCTGGATGTGAAAGAATAAAAAAAAAAACATTAAGGAGCAAGCACAATGGAATCAAAAAGACAGTAGATGACACTTGACTTGCATTTAATTTTTTGAAGACCAAAGTTAACTGGAAAGTATGGAAGAGTGTTCCACAAGCGATAACTTCAAAATTCCCTGAAGATTACCTGATTGACAAGCTTATGACGAAGGCCGAAGAGCACAATGGTCAAAACTCTGCGATAAAAACAACAAAATGAGGACAATAGTCTATGTGTAAATAATGACAAATGCTGCTTTCAGAAATTCAAACAGAAATTTCTTTTTTATGTGCTGTGTCCCTTCAGGACATAACGATCATAAACTTTCACTTACCCCCTATTCATTGTCATTATTAACATTTCTTCTTGAAATCTTTTTTGATATCTCTCCCAAACCCTGTTCTGTCATTCACTTGCTCAAGCCCATAAGTATGTCTTGTGATGCTTTCGTCTCACTTTCCTTCTATTTGTCCTGTGAGTATTAAATTCTCCAGGCCTTCCTTTCTCACTGTGTCCCAGAAACCTCAGCTGTCTCTTCCTGATGCTAAAGATAAGTTTCTTTTTCATTTACATCCTTGCCAAAATCTTGTTATTGTTCACATGTTTAGTCTATGGTATCTTCAGTATCCTTATGTAGAACCACATTGATTAAAGAATTAGTTTGTGAATTTATACCCTAATAATCAAAAAGAGTTCAATTCAAAATTCCTAGCACGTGAAATTAAATTTTTATTGAAGTGTTGACTATGTAAACATCTTTTTTGTTAGCCCATTTATGACAGTAAGCCCATTTATGACAGTAAGTATCATCTATCGATTGCTACCCAGACTGAGTAAGTGGAGCACACACACAGATACAAATTAGAATGGAGACATAACATAGGGTAGTCATAAGCCAATCAGTAGAAAGCTGAGTTTAGATATTTTGATATTTATTAAAGGAAAATATGCACAAGATTAATACAATCTAAAATATCTAAAAGGATATAAATAAAAAATAATAACCACCTGAGGGTGGAGAAGGTTAAAAGGAAGGTTAGTGGAGAAGGTTCTTTTTTTTTTTTTTTTTCATTTCACCCCGAGCAAGGCGGAAACGCCACTGATGTCCAGGGGGCTACATAAATGTAAAAAGATTAATTAGAAAAGAGTGAGGAGTACAAACTAGTTAGAAAGGAACAATAGAAAGCTGAGAAAGCAGGTGCAATGACAGATACATAGGTGGAGAGAAAGGGAAGGTTATACAGGGGTGGGGAGAGAGCTAGAGTCCAGTGGTTAGTAGATGAGTATTGACTTTGCATTTAAATTTCTGGAGGTTGTAGCTGTCAGGAAAGCAAGAATATGGGAGCGAGTTCCACAGGCGGGAAGTGTGAGAGAAGAAGCTGCAGGAGCAGAATTGTCGTCTGCATTTGGCTAACCTAACTGTGAATGGGTGGGACCCAGTTGTCAGTCTGGTTGCTCGAGTAAACACCTGTTGAGGAGGCATCAGTGACTTAAGTTTGTCTGAGCAGAAGCCATGAAAGTATTTATAGAACAGACAAAGGGAGGCCACATTTCGACGATGGGGAAGTGGCTGCAGTCGAGCCGCCAGATCAGTACCTATCACATTACAGACTCTCCTTTGGAGCCTATCAAGAACACTGAGGAGAACGGCAGGGGCACCTGACCATAAATGGCAGCAGTACTCCATGCACGGACGGATGGTTGACTTGTATATATGTAGGATGGATTCAGGTGGAAAAAACATCCTGGATTGACATAGTGACCCAACCTTCTTAGCAGTAGATTTTGCTATGGATTCAATATAGTGGTTCCATTTGAGGTCTGAGGACAGGGTAAGTCCAAGGAGGCGTAGTGTATTACTCTCCAGGAGAATCGCTTGGTCCATGCTTATGGGAGGCAGAAGAGGTTGCCTGTAATGGTTGACAGACAACAGCTTGGTCTTAGATGAATTGAAGTTGACAAGCCACTTCTTGCCCCAGTTCACCACAGAGTGTAGATCCCGCTCAAGGTAAGCAGCGAGATTATGTCTGTCCGCCACGACAGGTTTCTTACTGGTGCAGGAGTATATTGTAGTGTCATCTGCGTAGATGCCTACTTGGGACTTTATCTCATCTGGGAGGTCGTTGATGAAAATAAGGAAGAGCGTCGGGCCCAGGATAGAGCCCTGTGGGACACCAGCATTCGTGCTGTAGGACGAAGAGGCACGCCCATTCAGAACGACCTTCATTTTGCGGTTATTTAAGAAAGATTGGATTAGGTCAAGCAGGCGACCGGTAATACCATAACCACATAGTTTGCATAGGAGGCCAGAGTGCCAAACCCTGTTGAAAGCCTTGGAGATGTCCAGGGCAACAGCGCGAGCCTCGTCAGACTCATCAAGGGCCTGTAGCATGTACTCAGTTACGGTTGTTAGCAGGTCGGCCGTGGACCTGGCAAAGCGGAATCCTTATTGCCTGTCGGAGAACTGTTTGTGGGCGGTGAGATGATGAATTATTTCAGCACTGATTATAGCCTTGAATACTTTCCCGAATATCGGTAGAAGACTGATAGGGCGATAGTTGGATGGGTCCGAGGGTTCACCACAATTCTTAAATACAGGAATGACTGAAGAGAATTTCCAGCATGCAGGAAAGCAGGAAGCAGAAAGGCAGTAGTTAAATAGTTTAGAGAGGACAGGGGAAAGTTCAGGAGCACACCTCTTAAGGACTATCACTGGGATTCCATCGTCTCCACACGCCTTATGGGGGTCGAGTTTTGAAATTACTCTGGATACTACTGTCGGGTAATATATATGTTGTGCAGTTTGGCCTCAGTTCTAATAGGGAAGTCGGGTGGGTGTACTCCGGACGAGTCGAATGTGGAGTTGGATGAAAATCTGTGGGCAAAGCACTCAGCTTTGTCCACAGATGACATGAGAACCTCAAATCCATGGATTAAAGGAGGTATTGAGGATTTCCTATTGTTGAGCACTCGTTTACAAATCCTCCAATAGTCCTTGGAGCCGAACTTGCGGTCAGCTATGTGCTGTCGCATTCTTTCAGCAAACAACTGTTTGGCATCATTTAGGGTTCTCTTGCACTAATTGCGTGCAGATGTGAACAGGTGCCTATTGTGATCAGTTGACTGTCTCTGTAATAGACAGAAGTAATGGTTCCTGTGGGCAATGGCGGCAGGCCGGAGAGGTTAAAGGAAGGTTAGTGGAGAAGGTTAAAGGAAGGTTAGTGGAGAAGGTTAAAGGAAGGCTAGTGGAGAAGGTTAAAGGAAGGCTAGTGGAGAAGGTTAAAGGAAGGCTAGTGGAGAAGGTTAAAGGAAGGCTAGTGGAGAAGGTTAAAGGAAGGCTAGTGGAGAAGGTTAAAGGAAGGCTAGTGGAGAAGGTTAAAGGAAGGCTAGTGGAGAAGGTTAAAGGAAGGCTAGTGGAGAAATAACTGACCTGCTTTGGAATCTGGCCAAAATTATTGATGAAGCCAATCGTAGCGTTTTTCTTGAGAGGGTCATCGATGCTGTAGATGTCAACATTTCCCTCGTAGAACAAGTAGTGGAACACATTGGTAGCATCCACTGCTGGAGGCCCACGTTGTTTGTAGCCAAAAATCAAGTCAATCCATTCATGGAGATGACTGCTCACATAATCACACTCCAGGGCCTAGGAAGAGAAAGAAATTGATTGAATCATGTCAAAGTTGAAGAACATTAAAACAAAACAAACCAAAAAACAAAGGTACCTTTTTGTACCAAATACAACTGCTGTCTAAAGTAGTCATGCTGAGAGTAATTTCTAATCTATAAGGGTTCCAGTTATGTGACACTATGAATGGGACACCCACACAGAAGAGGAAGGTGTAAGATTTTTATCTCAGTCACAAGTGTGTGAGATACAATGTTCAAAGTGCTCAATCACTTGATTGAAAAGAAAAAAATTAAACTGAATATTTGAGGGGTCATGTAACACAAAACTGGACATTGAGTATTCCAGTCACAAACTAATGTTTACAAATGGGATCAAGTTGCATTCTGGACTGTTCTTACCAGGGACTGTATTCTTTCTTAGGCATATTGCTCCTCGTGAAACAATGGCCATCAATGAGGGGATCATCAATGCTTCTGTAACTTATCTTTTTTTACAGGTAGAAATGTTGACTATGTAAACATCTTTATCCAAAGTAATAGTTAAGTGTCACATGAGATATACACTTGGGCGTCACTTTCGAGACATTACTGACTAGGCAGAAGATTTTCATGCAGTAGGTTACCATTTCTTTCTGCAGTAGACTGGTTGCCAACCAAGACCATAAACCCAATTTGTCCTGCTATTTAACCCATATCTAAAGGAAAAAGAGATGGATTAATACCTTTCCAAGGGTATTTTGCAAGAAAGTGAAACGCAATGAATTCAAATTGAAATTAAACTCAGCTCTCTGATTTCTCATTCCGAGCCGATATCCACTGCATCACAATGCATATTCAACAGGGACTGTCGCTCAAGTTTAAATGTAATGACAATGTTCATCTGTCTCTTGGAAATCATGTTCTTTTTATTGCTTTTTCTCCTCTGTAATGCTTTCTCTACTTCCTTCACTCTTTTGCTGTTCATCATCAGTAGCCCCCTTGTACCTTAGTGGCTTTATCTCCCTAACTGGTGTGAAATGATTTTTAAAAATAAGAAAAAGAAAAGGGAAAAGAGAAAGGAAAAAAGAAAAAAGTAACAAAGAAAAAGAAAAGGAAACAAGAAAAAAAGTAAAAAGAGGAAAAATGATTTATTGTTCTCCAAAGCCACCTGTTCAAGGCAATGTGGGGATGGGCAGAGAGTAGGTAGGACAAAGGGTTTCAAGAGAAGAGTTGATTTCTTAGCCCGTTTATGACAGTAGTAGTCCCAAGTATCATCTATTGATTGCTACCCAGACTGGAGCACACACACACACACACACACACACATACACACAAACACACACAGATACAAATTAGAATGGATACATAACATAGGGTAGTCATAAGCCAATCAGTAGAAATCTGAGTTTGGGCCTTGTACATTTACAGTTCAAATCCAACAGAGAATCTGTAATGTGATCGATCCCAACTTGGCAGCTTGGATACAGTCACTTTATCACCGGCACAATGTGGCTTCCCTGTGTCTCTTCTACAAATATTTTCATGGCTTCTGCTCAAATGAACTTAGCTCATTGGTACCTCTCATTTATGAATTTGCTCGGGCCACAAGATTAGCAACTAGGTCCCACCCTTTTACTGTGAAACCAATAAATTGTAAATGTAAATTCTACTCCACCATCTTCTTTTCTCGCACTTCCCGCCTGTGGAATTCACTTCCGTTTACTTGCTTTCTCAACAGCTACAATCTTCAAGAATCCAAATGTAAAGTCAATAGTCATCTCCTATCTCACTAATTTGCATCCTCTCTCTCATGCTTCTTTCTTTGTCCACGCCACTCTCATCAGTATTCTCATCCTTCCCCTACCCTCTTCCTGACACTCCCTGTAACCTGTCACTCTTTCTCATAACTTACCTACTATGTAACCCCCTGCTCAACAGTGGCAGTAAAATGCCTTGCTTGGAGCGACACGATTATTTAAAAAAAAAAATGCAAGCGTGCATGTTTTCAGTTATTGTATAATTCATGATTGTACCACATAGAATATTATTGTACTTGAAAAAATAAAGGAAAATGATTTAATCAGGCATACATTCAATTTTGGTATACATGAGTAATGATATACTAATGCTAAAAATTTTAAATAAATTTAATTCATCAAGTTTGTTGCATTTGATTTGGTTTGTTTTACAGTATATCAACCGCAATAGGTATTTATTTTTTTTAATCATTTCACCCTGGGCAAGGCGTAAATGCCACTGATGTGTTGGGGGCTACATAACTGAAAGAAAATTAATTAGAGGAGGGAGAAGAGGATTACAAACCAATTAGAAAGAAGCAATAGAAAGATGAAAATGCAGGTGTAATGACAGTTGCAGTGGGGGAGAGAAAGGGAAGGCTATACGGGGTGGGGGAAGGGCTAGAGTCAAGTGGTTAGTAGATGAGTATTGACATTGCATTTAAATTTCTGGAGGATGTAGCCATCAGGAAAGCAAGAATATGGGAGCGAGTTCCACAGGCGTGAAGTGCGAGAGAAGCTGCAGGAGTAGAATTGTCGTCTGCATTTGGCTAACCTAACTGTGAATGGGTGGGACCCAGTTGCCATTCGGGTTGCACGAGTAAACACCTGTTGAGGAGGCACCAGTGACTTAAGTTCTCTGAGCAGAAGCCATGAAAGTACTTATAGAACAGACAAAGGGAGGTCACATTTTGTTGGTGGGGAAGTGGCTGTAGTCGAGCCGCCAAGTCAGCACCTTTCACATTACTAACTCTCCTTTGGAGCCTGTCGAGAACACTGAGGTGAGCAGCAGGGGCGCCTGACCATAAATGGCAGCAGTACTCCATGCAGGGTTGAATGGTAGACTTGTATATATGCAGGATGGATTTAGGCGGAAAGAACATCCTGGATCGACACAGTGACCCAACCTTCTTAGCAGTGGATTTAGCTATGGATTCGATGTAGCGGTTCCACTTGAGATCAGAAGAATGGGTAAGGCCGAGGAGGCGCAGTGTATTGCACTCTGGGAGAATCGCTTGGTCCATGCTTATGTGAGGCAGGAGAGGTTGCCTGTGATAGTTGACAGACAACAGCTTGGTCTTGGACGCATTGAAGTTGACAAGCCAACACAGAGTGTAGATCCCATTCAAGGTCAGCAGCGAGATTATGTCTGTCCGCCATGTCAGGTTTCTTACTTGTGCAGGAGTATATTGTGGTGTCATCTGTGTAGATGCCTACTTGGGACTTGATCTCATCTGGGAGGTCGTTGATTGCACTCTGGGAGAATCGCTTGGTCCATGCTTATGGGAGGCAGGAGAGGTTGACTGTGATAGTTGACAGACAACAGCTTGGTCTTGGACGCATTGAAGTTGACAAGCCACTTCTTGCTCCAATTCACCACAGAATGTAGATCCCGTTCAAGGTCAGCAGCGAGATTATGTCTGTCCGCCATATCAGGTTTCTTACTTGTGCGGGAGTATATTGTAGTGTCATCTGCGTAGATGCCTACTTGGGACTTTATCTCATCTGGGAGGTCGTTGATGAAAATAAGGAAGAGCGTCGGGCCCAGGATAGAGCCCTGGGGTACACCAGCATTCGTGCTGTAGGATGAAGAGGCATGCCCATTCAATATGACCTTCATTTTGCGGTTGTTTAAAAAGGACTGGATTAGGTCAAGCAGGCATCCGGTAATGCCGTAACCCCGTAGCTTGCAAAGGAGGCCAGAGTGCCAGATCCTGTCAAAAGCCTTGGAAATGTCTAGAGCAACTGCACGAGCCTCGCCTGACTCATCGAGGGTCCGGAGCATGTACTCCATAAAGGTTGTTAGCATATCGGCAATGGACCTGGCAAAGCGGAAGCCATATTGCTTGGCAGAGAAGAGTTTGTGGGCAGTAAGATGTTGAACTATTTCAGCATTGATTATGGCCTCGAACACTTTCTCGAATATCGGTAGAAGACTGATAGGGCGATAGTTGGATGGGTCCGAAAGTTCACAATTCTTAAAAACAGATTTAATACCAACAAGATTTTCACAATAGATTTATCTGAATAGAATATATATTCTTTGTAAGAAATAGGTTTGTAGATCAGCTTTGTTTGATATTTTTGTAAAGTGGTTTTTGTTGAGAGCCAGATGTATTGCTGGTAACATTTTTTCCTTCTAAAATATATTGCTGGTAAAATTTTTCTTTTCAAAAATGTATTGTTGGTAATATTTTTTTACCTTAAAAAATGTATTGCTGGAATTTTTACTATAAAAGTATTTTTATACTTTCATAGTGTTTTGACTCCTGATTAGAGGCTAACTATTTGCCCATAGCTTGGATCCTAACAGGTGCTACCATCTGTGGTCAAGGTGGACATGGAAACAACAGCTCCTCACAACCTCCCAACCAGAGGCCTTGCTGCTGGATGCAGTTTATTGTCATACTCAAGGCCATGTTGCATTTGAGAGGCAGGTACTATATCTTTTATTGATGATAAAAGAATTACTTACCTCTCGGTGAACTCGGATAAATTCCCGAGCATCTTGTTTTGACCAAGCAGGCAAAATCACATTGCCCAGCATCACTCCATTTTGTTTACTGCCTGCAAAAAAATCATGAGAAAAATCGGTTTTATTTACTGCCTTTTAAAACTGCTGTCAGTTTAAAATAGCACCATACCACTTATATTGTGATCATCTGGCTTAAAGATGACTTTTTTTTGCATTTCAGATGAAAATTTGTACCTTTTTCAACATATCTTAGTGAAATTATCACTTTTAAAATTGTTTTCCCCTTTTTCTCTTCTCCTTGTTTTCCTTCTTTACCAACATATTTCAATAAAAGGATCATTTTTTTAAATTTATTTTTTATAATTTAGAATTATGAGCAAAAAGATGTTAGTTTAAACTGATATCAGGAGGATATAGGCTAAAGTTCCCATTTTCTTGATCTCAGATAGAAACTTGAAAATATTCCAACATATTTCAATAAAAGGATCACTTTTCAAATTTATTGTTTATAATTTAGAATTATGAACAAAGAGGTATCAGTTTAGACAGATACTGGGAGGAAGTAGATTAAAGTTCCAATTTTCTTGATCTCAGACACATAATAATTCTTCAAACAGGAATACAGAGAAATGTTTAACTCTTATTAGTGTTTAACCAATATCCTCATGACATAAGTTTAAACTGACATTTTCTTGTTTTCCCATATATTTTCTATTTTCTTTGTGAAAATTTGGAAAGTTTCCAACATATTTTAGTAAAATTTTTAATTTCCAAAATTATAGTTTATTTATATGGGTCAAATTGGTCCTATAACTTGTTTCATATTTGTAAACACAAATATAAAAAAATGCTGTTGATTCCACACATATCCTTCAGGCATTAATTCAAACCAACACCTTTTTACCATATATTGTGACCCCTTACATAAAGTTTATAGTTTTTTGATTTTATATAAAAGCTTGGAAATTTTTCATCATATTTTAGTGAAATTTTCAAGGATTCCAAAATTATAGTTTACAGTTTGTATATAAAGAATAGTGTCATTTTAAACTGATGCCAGGAGGATATCACTTAAAGACACAGGTTACAAAAACATTTGATTCACAACTGAATAGTTAAGGGATTTTGTTTATCAACTCATAAATAAAATCCTATTGTTCACTTCAACTACATCACCAAAAGAATCCCCTACACACAGAATATATATATATATATATATATATATGCATTTGTTATATATGGATATTGTCATGGTTGTCCTTCAGGTTCGAAGATGACTTTGTCTTGAAATTCATCAGTGAATCCAGATGATTGGTTTGGTTTGTTTAATAATATATCAACTCTTTATGGGTCATTTAATACAAAAATTTAATTTCCTTGGAAGCTTTAGTATTATTTTTTTTTTTATATTATTAAAATCTATTGCTGGAATTTTTTACTATTTTTAATCTACTGATGAAAATTTTTACTATAAGAATGTATTTTTATACTTTCATAGCATTTTGACCCCAGTTTTTGGGTTCACTAACAGGTGCTACCACCCAAGGTCAGGGTAAACCTGGAAACAACAGCAATTGAGAGATGCTTTCACAGTCCTCAAAACCTTCTGATCTGAGGCCTTACTGCCAGATGTAGTTTATCGTCATACCCAAGATAGGATCCAGATGAATTTTTGAAATAAACTTTAGCAGGAAGAATTTATAGTGGGGAAAAATCATATTACCTCAGCATGGGGAGTAGTTATAGTGGCATGAGGAATCGTTACAACCAGAAACTTCAAGACTGTAGTAAATCACCAGGATATCTATGTGTCCTGTCTGTGCTCTGATTCACTCCATGGCACTTGCTGACATCTCCTTCATGGCCATTGCAGATCACATCTGCCCACTTTGCCAGGAATCAGTCTTCATCATATGTACAGCAACCATAGTAGTAGGAATGTGCCTCGGGCAAAGTAGCCTAACAGAGCCCAAACCTCTCCATGCCAATTTGAATTCAGTTTTCCTTCACCAAGGTTATAGAGCTTAGTCTATCCTACTATTTAACCAATAGCTGGAGGGAGAGGAGATAAATTCATAATATTTCCAAGTGTATTTGCATGTAAATGAATGTAACAAGCTCAATTTGAATTTGAACTCAGCTGTTTGATTTCCCAATCTGACCAGTTATCCATTATAACTCCCGCACATCCTGTGTGGATATTCACATATACAAAAAGGTATATTTTTTCAATAATATTTATTCCGGAAGTTGTTCTGCACAAATGAAACTGTTCACTTAGCACCTTGTTTTTCTAAGATGGTGTATATGTATTTATGAACTGATGAGATGAATGCATAAAACTCGGTAGTAACTGCACGAAAAATGCAATGTAGTAGCACTAATAACATGTGCAGAATACTTTATTATGGTTCAGGAACTGTTTCCAGAGAGAAATGCCATCTTTCAGGCAAGATGATAATGCACCCATTCATACTGCTAAAGTTGTAGCTGAATGACATGAAGAACATTTTAGCAAAGTAGAACATTTTATCTCGCCACCACTGTCCCCAAATCTCAACATCATTGAACATTTATGGGTCATTTTAGAGGAACAAGTAAGAAGTTGATATCCTCTACCCTCATCATTGAAAGAATTGAAGACTGTTTTAGCTAAAGAATGGATAAAGGTTCCTCTGGAAACAATTCAAACTTTGTATGAGTTGATCCCATGCAGAAATCAAGCTGTAATTACTCCCAATGGTGGTCCTACCCAATCTTAAAATAAATTTTCTTGAAATTTCAAGGGGTTTCCATTATTTTGTCTACCCTCTGTATGTGACCAAACATTTTTTCATTTCAACTATTTCACACCAAGCAAGGCAGTAAAGCCACTAAGATGCAATGGGGGGGGGGAATATCAGCAAAAGAGAAAGAACATTTTTGATGAGGTACATATCCATCCATAATAAGATGTACCAAATTTGACAAGCAGCTCCTGTCTTCAAGGGCATGTACTTGAGTGGGGCATATGTGCTTGCATGTGCAGTTTAATATTTACTATATTTATAGAGGAAAAGTGCTCGGTATTTGAGATAAAGCATTTTTAGCTAGAAACAGTTTGGACATAGAGATCAACACTGCATAGTGACTGTCACTTTCATACCTCAAGCAAACTTCAAATTTAGTCACCAACCATGTAGTATTAATGTCTATATCCACACTATCATTCATTTACATATATATATATATATATATATATATATATATATATACACGTGTATTTAGGCAGCATCCTTTTTTTTTAAACACGTATTAAACATTAAAGAAACAGTCTTGCTGATTTTCTTTTGTATTTTCTCATATTTTCTAATGATGCTTTTTATTTCAAAATAATATTTATATACATATTGTCCATAAGTTAACCAAGTACTTTTGAATGTCATCGTTCATCATCAAGGTTCAATTTTTTTTACAATCTTTTAACCATCAACAATTGCCTTGCAGCGGAATCATGTTGCTACATTTTGAAGAACTAAATAAATGTTAAGAAATTTTTTTAAATTCAAGAGAAGTGATAATGTAATCACGTGCAAGCGTGAAATTATGTGACCACGTGGAGGCGTAAATTATCTGAATATGTGGAATACCACTTCTGTATGCAAAAAACTTACAAGTGATAACAACTGCACCCTCAATTGTCTTAGTGAATGCCCCATTAAATATAAATGGTCAATTATTTCCAACCTAGTTACTAGAGCAAAACTCATCTCTTCTACCAATAAAATATTTTATAAGCAATTGACAAACATCAAGCAAACCCTTATCAATAATGGTTTTCCTAACTATCAAGCTGACAATGAATTTGACAGATATTGTGAATTTATATAAAGGACATACAGACACACAAACATCTTGCCTTTTGTGTGTGTGTGTATGTATATATATATATATATATATTATTGATTTTCTGCATGATTGTAAGAACTGCAACCTTGAAACTTCTGAATATCGTTTATGTCTTTGTCTGAGTGTATCAAATTTGATTAAAATCAGACCACTCCTTCTATAACCTGATATTTCGATTGTCGATATTTATCGGGGGTACCTCGACACAAAACCTAGCTAAGAACACTCGCAGACACTTATTGTACAACTGTAAATTTTCAAGAAAATCAGTTCAGCCTTTTCAGGGTCTATAGGTAACGGACACACACACACACAGAGACAAAGTTCCATTTATAAATAAGTTTAGATATGTATATAAATATAATTTTGAAATAAAAAGCCTCATCAGAAAATATGAGAAAATACAAAAGAAAATCAGCAAGACTATGTTGTCTTAAACATTTAATACATTTTAAATATATATATATATATATATATATATATATATAAATTATTAACCAGTTATTGTTCAGAAGCAAATCAGATCAGTATACATTTGTATTAACAAGTGTTCAATACATATAATGTAGAGCTTTTAAATATTTAAATAAATAGTTGATATAAAATGCTTGAAGATACTGAAGTGTTGAAACCAAGGTTGCATCATTGACTGACTTTCAAATATATATATATCTCAGAGCTTCTGACTACTTACCAAGATCAAAGTTGTTAGCATTTACCAGAAAGTCTGGCAAATAAAAAAATTCTGGAATTAGTTCCTTCACATCGGCCATGTTGTGCTTGGACGCAGAAAGCCAACATTCTTTGACACTGTGGAACATTCGGTCAGCAAGATCAAAATGTCCACCCTGGAGAGGAAAAAAAGAAATTAATAATGATAGTATTAGCCTAAGTTAGTAATTCATTTTATACCTCAGAGTTTATATGGCCAATTAAAAATGTTTACAAAAGAATGAAGGGATAATTGAAAATATGGATTAAATTCAAAAGAATTTTTAAACAAGGAACAAAAAGCAAATCTCAAATATTTCAACATTTTTTTTTTAACTTCATCAAAAATTTTGAGAAGTGAAATAACTTTCAATTTTTAAATTCTGATGAAGTGTTGCCTCACACTCTGGCCTGGCTGTCCAAATATCCAACCAATTTTTGCGACTAATCAATGAGATGATCACTTGGATCCAAACTGTGTTTAGTTTGATCATAAAGCTGATAAGATTGAATCATCCCTCAGAATAGGCGTTCTAGATTGGTCCAGGCAAAGATGAAGATTCAAGAAAAAAAAAAAAAAAAAAACTTCATAAGATTAAAGGCTTTTGTATACATTCTTTTGGTACAGTACTCCTGGTATGTCCATCGTTCTATTCATTAACCTTTTAATTCTATTCACCAGTACCAAATAGTGTTACAGAAAAGGTAAGTTCTATTTGGACAGCTTCTTCCCAAGAACTGCTGTTTTGTGGAACAGACACCTAGTGGGATGTTTTCCCAAATGCTACAATCTTGAGCTCTTCAAGATTTTGGTTAACCATTATCTTTTCTGCATAATCTCATGAACTTCACTTCTTGCCCTTTCTTATACTCATACAACACCACACAGTTACTCTACCTTGACAGGCTCTTGGGTGAACATTTGTATAAAAAAAAATAAAAGAACAGTAACATGTGCCTAGATGAAAGAAGAGAAGTTTATTTTAAAGAGCATACACTACGGCAAGACAGAGAATCTGGTGGTAGGCTAGTAATTGCCAAAGCAAGTCACAGGTATCTCCTGTACTCACTATATATAGGGTACTAATATGGTCAGTCCACATGGGTGATAGGGAGTGTGGGACATTCCATTAAAACCCTTTAATTCCAGGGTTTTCGTAAAACAGGTAAGTTGTTAAGTGACAACTGACTGGACTGGTTGTTCAAATACCATCTGCAGAGAAGGTTTACTGAACAATTAGAAAATGTCTTTTGTAAATGATGTACAAACTTACCTGCAATTTGAGAAAATGTTGAGTGAAGGGTTCCATGCGTACAAGGTATGATGCAACAATCATGGCAGAGGAGTAATGAGTACCATAATGATATGGTGGTGTCTCCCCTGTGTAAAAAAAAAAAAAATTCACATTGATTTTTTGTTCTGCGCTACAAAGTTAACCACGCTCATCCCATTAATACTTCGAGGCAATGGACATTGTCACAGCATTGGTACCATAGAGTTTTCAAACACTCCATTCAAAATATAAAGATTTTTTTTTTTTGAAAAAAAAAACAAAAAAAAAATACACTCCAAGTAAGGTGAGAATGCCACTAAGATGTAATGAGGTTAATGAGAGTGAAAGAGATTAAGAAGACTTTAGTGAAGAGAAAGGACAATAATAGAACAGGAAGACAGAAGATGGTAAAAATACCAAGGAAGACAAGTGGTTACTGGGAATGAAAGAGAATGAAAAGACTTTAGTGAGGAGAAAGGACAATAAAATAATATGGCAGTATTTCCTGTATGTCAAATGAAAAGAAAAAAAAGTTAATTCACATTTATTTCTGATCTGTGTTACATACTTAATCCCATCCATTTCATTAAAACTGTGGGGCATTGTCACAGTGTGAATATCACAGGGTTTTCAAACATCCTAATCAAAATATAGCAATTTCTTTTCTTTCTTTTTTAAAAACAAAAAAAAAATTCCTCCCAAGCAAGGCAGTAAATCGATAAAGATGTAAAGAGTTTTTGGGATAAAAAAGGGAATGAGAACACATTAATAAAAAACAGGTTTCAAATAGACAGATCGTAATTATTGTTGTATTTACATTTTTGAAGATTGTAGGTGACAGGGAAGCAAGATAATGGAAGAGAGTTCCAGAAGCGATAAAACAAAAAAACAATGAGACCTAGTTGCCAATCTAGTAAAATGTTTAAATTCATGCTGATAAGGTACCAAGAAGAACTGTCATGAAAATATTCATAGAAAAGACAGAGAGAAGCCACATCACAGTGGCCTGAAGTCAAGATGCCAGGTCAGGACCAATTACATTCAGTCACTTAAGTGCCATACATAGTACATGCTTGGATGATCATGTCTCAAAAGAGACATGACTGACTGGGCAGAAGATTATCCTGCAGTAGATTGCCATTACTTTCTGCAGTAGACTGGTTGCCAACCAAGGCTAGAGAACCCAATCTGTCTTATTATTTAAACCATAACTGGAGGAAAGAGATGGATTAATACCTTTCCCAAGGGTATTTATGTGTAAGTGAATGCAATGAATTCAACTTTAATTTGAACTCTGCTCCTTGATTTCTTGTTCCAGACTGATATCCACTGCACCATAATGAACATCCTTACATTATATTACTTTTTTGGATTATGTCAAGAATCTAGAGATATATATCTGGAGTACCGGACCATATATGGCAGCAATATTCAATACAAGCATGAATGATAGATATATAAACATGCAAAATGGATTCTGATGACAAAAATTGTTTGGTAGAACACAGTGAATCAATTTTCTTAGTAGCAGACCTAGCAATTAATTCAACATAATCATTTCACATCATGTCAGTAGAAAACTTGAAACCGAAAAGGCACAATGGGTTCCTCTCCTGGAATCTAGCAGTAGCCATATTGATGATGAAAGATATTGTTTAGTTCTTAATTTTCTTTTTACAAATTGTGCATTCTTTCTGGCTTTTACAGAATCAATAAAAATGACAAAGTAAAAATAAGTTTTATAATAGCCCTGTCAATGATCAGGAAGTAATGCAAGCATTACTGATAGAATAGGGCTATTATATGTATAATTATTATTTTGTAGCAGTGTTTTATTATAGGAATGCATTGCAAATGAGGAAGAAAGGGATTGTCAGTGGTCAGGAATTAATGCAAGCATTATTGATAGAATAGGGCTATTATATGTATAATTATTATTTTGTAGCAGTGTTTTATTATAGGAATGCATTGCAAATGAGGAAGAAAGGGATTGTCAGTGGTCAGGAATTAATGCAAGCATTACTGATAGAATAGGGCTATTATATGTATAATTATTATTTTGTAGCAGTGTTTTATTATAGGAATGCATTGCAAATGAGGAAGAAAGGGATTGTCAGTGGCCAGGAATTAATGCAAGCATTACTGATAGAATAGGGCTATTATATGTATAATTATTATTTTGTAGCAGTGTTTTATTATAGGAATGCATTGCAAATGAGGAAGAAAGGGATTGTCAGTGGTCAGGAATTAATGCAAGCATTATTGATAGAATAGGGCTATTATATGTATAATTATTATTTTGTAGCAGTGTTTTATTATAGGAATGCATTGCAAATGAGGAAGAAAGGGATTGTCAGTGGTCAGGAATTAATGCAAGCATTACTGATAGAATAGGGCTATTATATGTATAATTATTATTTTGTAGCAGTGTTTTATTATAGGAATGCATTGCAAATGAGGAAGAAAGGGATTGTCAGTGGCCAGGAATTAATGCAAGCATTACTGATAGAATAGGGCTATTATATGTATAATTATTATTTTGTAGCAGTGTTTTATTATAGGAATGCATTGCAAATGGAAGAAAGGGATTGTCAGTGGTCAGGAATTAATGCAAGCATTATTGATAGAATAGGGCTATTATATGTATAATTATTATTTTGTAGCAGTGTTTTATTATAGGAATGCATTGCAAATGAGGAAGAAAGGGATTGTCAGTGGTCAGGAATTAATGCGCATTATGATAGAATAGGGCTATTATATGTATAATTATTATTTTGTAGCAGTGTTTTATTATAGGAATGCATTGCAAATGAGGAAGAAAGGGATTGTCAGTGGCCAGGAATTAATGCAAGCATTACTGATAGAATAGGGCTATTATATGTATAATTATTATTTTGTAGCAGTGTTTTATTATAGGAATGCATTGCAAATGAGGAAGAAAGGGATTGTCAGTGGTCAGGAAGTAATGCAAGCATTATTGATAGAATAGGGCTATTATATGTATAATTATTATTCTGTTATTGCTCTCTCTTCTCAATAATGGTTTTCTTTTTTCCTCATATTCTTTCAAACTCAGTGGCTTTATTACTTTGATTGGAGTGAAATGATTAAAAAAATTTTTTAAAAAATATCTGTTCCCCCTTTTTTTTTTTAGCTGTAATAACTTATTAAAATTAATTTGTTTAATGTGTGCTTCAATATATATATATATATATATATATATTTTTTAAAAGTCAGTAGTGTTTAAAAGTTTAATTTTGGAAGTTTGTTTTTATTTGTAACGGTACCAGCAGAGTATGCTGGGCAAACAACAAAATCATGATTTTTTTCCTTACCTTGAGGGTCATCCCAGTCATGATAACGTTTCTTGAATTGCTTCAAGCGATCTGGCGTTTGCGCTCCCATTGGTTTCGATAAATCACGAAACGAAGCTGGATTGGTCAAGTCCAATTCCTAAATTACAAAAACAAACAGTGTGAAATAGAAGCTATCAGTGATAACCTTGTGTTGAAATAAATATTAGAAAAAGCTTTTTTTTTTTTTTTAAATATTTTCTCCTGACCTATACAGGGTATGGCATATATACTGTTACAAAAGAAAAAGCACTTAAATCCTGAAAAATATATATCACAGGATAGAATTTTAACACAAACTACATATGAGTGGAGTATATTACCTCAAATGGCAAAGATATAATTGACAAAGACATCTGACCATGGATGGTGGTGGCAGGGTGCAACATCAAAGGCAGAAAGACAATCCACAACTGACTCAAAAGATGATAGTTGGTGAAGGTGATTGACAGATGTATTTGGCTGTAGATGACGTCAATTAAGCAACAACCCGAAAAGCAAAAATGTGTAGGAATTTTGGGGTTATACACGTCAGGGATTTTTGGCCAAAGAGAGAAAGAGAGATCCCTGCTTGCAGAAGAAGCAGAGACTGGCTAACGACTCCCCAACAGCTCCCTCGTATGTGTGTGATCACTGGCTACCCTCCTACTTCACACTACTCTCACTGATGAAGAATAAAAAAAATGTTTATATTTTTATATATACATGTTCCTTGTTGTCTGTTAAGACCATTGTTGCTTGCCTAGAGGTCCAGTGGTGTAATGCAACATTAATCTGCTAAATAACACCAGAAAATTGAATTCAATATGGTTCCCTTTAGCCTTCACCACACATCAAAATCTTTTAAGAAATCAATGATGGCAGCACACACAGTTTTCATAGGTATTTTGTTCCATGTTCTCTTCACTTTTATCTTCAGTGCCTCAAGATTGTGGTGCAGAGAAGAATAGAACTGCCCACAAACAATAGTCAAGAGTGTTGATATCTGGTGATGAAGGAGGCCATTTGTACAGAATAGGATAGCAGGTGAAGCGGAATGATTGAAAGACAATCATAGATTGAGAAACAGTTTTTAAAAATTTTATATAACAAAAATAAATATGATTTCAAAATTTAAAATATTATTATTGATCACTTGTAATTGCATGCATGAGTCCCAGTATAAACAGTTAAATAATTATTGACTGATTTTATCACTGTGATATTTTTGCATTATATCAAGTATTAAAAATATAGTAACTAAGGTCTGCAAATTGAAGGAGAGAGTTATCAATGATAATCTTGACTGAATTTGCAATTATGTCCCTTTCATCCTCTCTCTGGACTTTCTTTGTTGTAGGGCTGTTTGCATCTTTTCAGTTTGGACAACTATCAAAAACCAAAAAAAGGAAAAGCTTCTTTGTGTTAATGAGGAGATGAGTGTTTATCTCAAATTAAACCTAATATAAAGAAGATTACTCATCAAAAGCAAGCTGATATTATTTAGTATGTAGTTTAACCATAATACAAATTATTTGTGTTATACATTATATTTAACGCACTTTTGTTTTTATTTTTAAATGTGCTTTTTGTTAACATAATATTTGGTGAGGTACGAGCAAATTTTCATTCCAAAAATGTGGTCCAGAGGAAAAAAAAGTTTGGGAACCACTGGCTTACACAATGCACCTCACTCACTCTTTAACTCACCAATAAAGTTCAACTTTTCTTCATTTTTTACAGTCACTCCAAAGAACATTCCTTGAATTTGCACTTTTTTCAGGAACATTCCTTGAAATTTTCTTTACACAAAAAATTCCTGATAGAAGAATAATTTCTTTCATTCTTTTGTTTGTTTATTTTCTCCATCAATTCAACATTATTAGTTTTCGTTCATCAGCACACAACACAAAAAACAATCTAATATCAACAAATTAAATGGTTCATTGGCCTCTATTTTAGTCATGAATTCTGAATCTCTACTTCATTGAATTTCAATACATTGTTCCCAAACTTTCATTGCATTAATAATTGATACATGAGAACTTTCTAAAAACTGCCCACATTTTGGATACCAGGGCTACACAAGTATATAATAATTAGTTTGGTGTGAGCTTTGTCCAATTTTGTTGAGTTGTCCTGGTGATGTTCTTGTTGAATGAAATGTTAAGAAAAAAAAATTCAAGATTCAACTAGTTTTCACAGATAATATCTATATATATATAGGGATGGATGATGTAAATAAGTGTATGTGTGTGTATGCACAGATACACATTAGGTGCATATTATGAACTGAACGCATGAATCTTCAAGTTGTGCTTAAAATGTAGGATTATATATATATATATATATATATATATAAACTATCGCCCCGTTCACACTCCACCCATGTCTATTGAACAGGTGAAGAGGCTCATCCCTTGTTTCCTGTTTAGGATGCGGTTTCCGGTTTTCTCTTTTCCAATCTTTTCACTTCTATGTAGCCCCCTGCACATCAGTGGCGTTACCGCCTTGCTTGGGGTAATATGATAAAAAAAAAAAAAATTATATATATATATATATATATATATACACACACACACACATACACACGTATATATAAAAATTCAATTTTCTTCAATTACGTGGCCATTTCAACAGGTAAAACACCCATCTCATCAGGAAGATCAAAACATTATGGGAGAAGAAATTTGTGTGTGTGAAAAATGGAAGTAAGGGTAGAGAAAAAGAAAAAGGTGCAGATCATTGCTATTGGAATCTGTTTGATCTGCCATGTGGGTGACAGTAATAAAAAGAGATAAAAATAAAACTATAAACAATAATGATAATTATTTGATGAGGAGGGGGAAATGTTGGCTTGGTAGATCACTTGGGTAGACTTAAATTTACCTTCCACGGACAAACATTGACAAACCTACAGTTGCAAGAGAGTATTATACCAGCTTTAATATTAATTCTATCTAAATTCTTTAAAATCTGTATTGTTGGAAATAATGATATTATCTACAGTAGTGGCCATAATATAAGGAACGGAAACAACAAAGACATAAATATGTGTATTACTTAAAAAGTAATGCATGATTAGCAATGAAATTTTTACCAAATAAAGATTAGGTTGTAATGTATAAATATTATACAAAGTTACAAAAATTAACATAATAGTTTTTTTTAAAAATAAAGATTAAATGGAACAAAGGAAATAAGCTACTGGACAAAAGTTAAGGAACGATGTTAATAATTTGCATAAACTTTTAATTTACATTGTTAAAAAACTCGATGGAGCTTTTCAACAATAAGTAAAAGTTCATTTATCATTAGGACTTTATTTTTAAGCAATATGGCAAATTCTACATGCAAAATGCTCTCTTTGGAAGAAAAAAAACTCATTATTGCTAACTATCAAGAGAAAAAGTCAATTTCACAAATTTCTGATACTGTTCATAGGTCTAAAATGTCGTTCATCGAGTAATTAGCAGGTATAAAACCGATAAAACATTAGATACAAAACTAAAAACCAGCAGACCTCCAACAATATCACAAAGAGAAGATCGAAAAATTGTTAGAATACCTACAAAAAATCATTTTGAAACTGCTACATCAGTTGCCCATAAATTTCATGAAGACACAGATAATAAGATCTCAAGGAAAACAGTTGATTGCAGGTTAAAAAATGCAAGATTGCATGCCTGTATTCCAGCTTCAAAGCCTCTTATTTCAAAGCGAAACCAAAGCACACACCTGGAGTATGCAAGAGAACATGTTGTTTGGACTGACACACAATGGGATACAGTTCATTTCAGTGATGAGTCAAAGTTTACTATATTTGGTTCTGAGGGCAAAACTTACGTACAACATAGAATGGGCGAAAGACTGTCTTCTCAAGGTATCAAAAAAACCATTAAGTTGGTGGCGGCAGTGTGATGGTGTGGGGAATGATTTCACCTGCAGGAGTTGAACCTATCATCCCCGTACATGGCAATATCAATGCTGAGATTTACAAAAGGCTTCTTCAGCAGCATGTGATACCAAGATTGCACCATAATCTTTATGAATCTTCTATTTTCATGCAGGACGATGCACCTTACAAGGCTCAGGTTTTAGCTTTATTTGAAGAAGAAGGAATCGTCCTAATGAAGTGGCCAGTCCAAAGCCCTGATCTGAATCCAGTAGAAAATGTTTGGAAAATAATTGGAGAAAGGGCTCAGAAAAAAACCCAAAAAAACCAAGATCACCTATGGGAGTTATTGAAAGACGAAGAGGAGGGAATTACTGTTGATTTTTACAAGAAATTAATTATATCATGTGGTTGATGATGCAAAGACGTCATTGAAAATAAGGGGATGTTTACCAAATATTAAATTTTGTTGAGATTTTGCTCACAATCAAGTATTAACAAGATCATTCCTTAACTTTTGCCCAGTCACTTATTTCCTTTGTTTCATTTAATCTTTATTTAAAAAAAACTATTATGTTAATTTTTGTAACATTGTATAATATTTATGCATTACACCCTAATCTTTATTTGGTAAAAATTTCATTGCTAATCATGCATTACTTTTTAAGTAATACACATATTTATGTCTTTGTTGTTTCCGTTCCTTATATTATGGCCACTACCGTATATTATGTGTGCAAGAATAACTAATTTTAATAGTATTTCTATCAAAGATTCTGCATTGGTATGAAAATATTTATTTATCAAATTCAGAAAATATTTACAAATGTTAATGTTAGATAGTCTACAGAATGGGGTGTTAAACCATATAACTTCCCTTTTTCTCGCAGTGGATATCGGCTCGTGAACGAGAAATCGGGGAACCGAGTTCGAATTCCAGTTGAATTCCTTGCATTCACTTATGCGCAAATACCCTTGGGAAAGGTATTAATCCATCTCTTCCCTCCAGTTATGGGTTAAATAATAGGACAGATTGGGTTCTATAGCCTTGGTCGGCAACCAGTCTACCGCAGAAAGCAATGGCAACCTACTGCGGGATAATCTTCTGCCCAGTCAGTCATGTCTCTTTCGAGACATGATCGCCCAAGCGTGTATCGCGCACGGCACTTAACTAACTGACTGACATATAACAATTTGTCCTTGAAGCTGCTTTCTTGGAGGGCTTCATTACACAACTTTTTATTTTTATTAAAGATCTTAAGGTTGGAAGATAACCAGTTAATTCTGGTATTAACAGTGTTAGGTATGTTTTATAATAGTATTAGGGTGGTTAGAATTAATGTTAATATACCTGGGGGGGAGTATCATTTTCTTCAGGGTAAGGTTTGTAGGAGTTGTCATTTAGATTAAGGGTGGTGTTAAAATACATTAAAATCTTTAGGTTAGAGCAAATTTCAATTTCAAATCCTAGTAATTTAAAGGCCCTAATAATTTTCTTATGGGTCATAGTAGTAAAGGGCTCATTGCTATTAGGAATGAATGTAAGACCATTATCACAGTAGAAGCTAATTTGTTTGGGGTCTACAAATTTACTTAATGTAACTAAGATATAAATGCCTACTTGATCAGCAACTTGGGTTGAATCATATGCCCCAATAGAGACATCAAATTTGTTGTAGGGACCTTGGGTCCAGGTGGAATGGTCAAAGGTTAAAATTGGCTTTCTAACTGTTAGAATAATCTTAATTTCTTCATCGGTAATCTTTACATGGTTTTTAGTGAAGTTAATACAGCAATCTAGAAGGCTTTTAGAGGTAGAAGAATAAAAATCTAAAATGTCAAATTTAAGAAAAAGTTTTAGTTCTTTTCTTAAATATTGATAAGCCAATTAATGGTATCGGAAGAATCCTTCCAAAGATTGGAGTGGAGAATGAACAGTAGTTTCTCAGTTATTATTTTGATAATTTCCCTAGAGATTAACCCTAAATCCCTTTTAGCAAGATTAATTAATCTAGTTTGGAATTTATTATCTAAATTAGGTTTATGATCTTTAAACAAAGGTAAGCGTAGAGATGTTTTTCTACCTTATCAGAAATATTTAGTTTGCTAGCAAAATTGGCTGTATCATGATCGGTTTGTGAAATTATTTTGTTGTATCTATCTCATTTATAAGTGCTGGCAATTTTATTTTTAAGAAGTTTGAGGCAGTTGGTGGGTTTACATTTGCATATGTTCTTAGATTTATCAGACTTAATTCAAACGTCATTGGAATTTCTAATGGTGTTAAGGTCTTTCTTTCGTAATTTTTGAATATTCTGAGTATTAAGTTGAATAAGTTTTTCTCAAAGGAATCCATGAATTTATAAGGAGATTGGGTTCTTTGAGTGTGTGTGTGTGTATATATATATATATATATATATATATATGTGTGTGTGTGTGTGTGTATATATATATATATGTGTGTGTGTGTGTGTGTATATATATATATAATGTATCAAAATAATTTTACAAATTTTGGAGTTTTTTTTTATGTGTGTGTGTGTAATATTACCTGAAAAAGAATTTCATTGTAAGAAGACGATATTTAAAAAGAGCTGAAGTAAATGCCTTACTAACCTCACAATCATAATCAGTAAGAATCCATGGGAACACAGGGTATTGCATCAAATCATTGTATGAACGACCAGCCAATGTATTGAGATGCATTAAATACTGAAAGTTGTTAATCTCCCCTCTCTGACAAAAAAAAAAAAAAGAAAAAGAAAAAGTGAAAAATCAATTAAAACACAAATTTTTTGAGGGTAAATAGCAAATATCAATAGTTGCTCAAATTTCTTAGGTGAAGCATATTCAGTATAAGTGTTTTACTAGTTTTTACATTTTTATTTGCAGTTTGAATTTATTCATTGCAGCTTTTCATTTCTTAATTTTTCATTAGTTTTTTTCTTAATATTTGTTTGAATTTATAAAATACAATTTTTTTTATTATTAATTTTTGACAAATCTAAAAGAGATTCAATGATGACAACATTTTATTTTAAAATTTAAAACAAGAAAATTGAAACACTTCTTTTGTCCCATAATAGTTGCTACATTTAGTGTATGGAAGGTGCATGCAAATGGACACTCATTATGGGACATAGGTAATGAAAATACTGTCTCATAATAGTTACATTTATTGGATGAAAGTTGCATTCAAATGCAACAACAATTATGGGACAGAGGTAATACTTATTTAAAACTTAACATCCTAAAATCAAATGATTTATTTTTTGACTCAAAAAAGGTGAAGGAATTTGTAAACTATCTAAAAAAAATTAGTCAAATTGATTGCCAAAGAAGTCAAGTAATTACAGCTTAAAAGAATTACAAAAAAATTAAAAAGAAAATGAAAATTTTTAAAAAATTTAAAAAAAAAAAAAAAAAATTAGTTTCTTACCTCCCATCGTTGGGTCACTGATTTCTCGCCCATTAGGCTGCTGATAATTCCAGCACTGAACAAAAAAGAATAAAAAAAAAAAAGGTTTGATTTAAAATGAACAAAATTTTGCATTTGTATAAAAAGTGGATGTCTGCAGAAACAAAGATTTGCCAATAATCTGGTCAAAGTATTTTTACTCATACAGGGTTTGCAACATAACGAAAAAACAATTATCAAAAAATTTTTAAAATAGTGGGTGAACCTTCATGTAGATTTGTTTAGCGGCATATCAACCACTACGAGTTATTTAATGCTGAAATCTAAATATTTTGAACACAATTTTATGGCTTCAACTAAATACATTTTGAACACAATTGTAGGCCTTCAACTACAGATAAAATGTGTTGTTAGTCATTTTGCTATAAATAGATATAGTTGGTAATTTTACTATAAAATGTATTTTTTTATTTGTATAGTGTTTAGTTTTTGTTTAGGAGGTCACTATTTTCCCATATCTGAGACCCTAACAATTCAAATTCCAACTGAATTCATTACCTTCACTTATGTGAAAATACCCTTGTGAAAGGTATTAATCTATCTCTAATATATATCTAATGAGTTAAATAACAAGACAGATTGGGTTCCGTAGCCTTGGTTGACAACCAGTCTGCCACAGAAAGTAATGGCAACCTACTGTGTCATAATCTTCTGCCCAGTCAGACATGATTGCCCAAGCATGTATCATGTAATTGACTGATATTTGGACTATATCCATCATCTTTGTTGCTGTTAACACATAGTTTTGGCTGTTGTGCCCTATGGTCAACATCAGGTGTATATCTGTCTGTTAACTTACAGGGAATTCTGAACTGAACCCTTTATTTAATTTAGGGTGAAGGGGGGTTAGACAGTTCTAGTTTCATTGCCCATGTCTGGGGACATATAATCTAGTTCTTATTTCTTTTTTATTGCTTGCTCGTTTCCACTGAGTCTAAGTAGACACTGCCTGGTGTAGAGATTGAACTTACAATTGCTATATTACCAAGCATGTGATGAACATAATATATAGACAACATTGCATGCCTCCTGTACTTGAGTGAATCATCCATGGATACATGAATCTGCCACTTCCCCAGATGTATATCAATTTGGGTAACTGAACCCTTTATTTGACCTACATGCATAGACTGTTCTCGTTCCACTGCCCATGTCTAGGGACATCTTGTCTTGTTCTTATTTGTACTACTGCTCAGTCATTGCTCACCTTGTTTCCACTGAGTTCAAGTACACACTTCCCATCCTAGGGATTGAACTTACAATCAACATGTCACCAATTTCGAACTGAACCCTTTATTTAATCTTTTGAGAGTGGGGTAGGATAGATTGTTCTTATTCCACTACCTATGTCTTGGGATATCTCAACTTGTTCCTATTTTTAATACTGCTTGCCTTATTTCTACTGAGTCTAAGTACACACTTCCCGTCCCAGGGATTGAACTTGCAATTACTATGTCACCAATTTCAAACTAAACCCTTTATTTAATCCACAGAGAACGACTGTTCTCATTCCACTGCCCATGTCTAAGGATATATCAGCTTGTTCTTATTTGTAATACTGCTCAGTTATTACTTGCCTTGTTTCCACTGAGTCTAAGTACACACTTCCCATCCCAGGATTTGAACTTACAATTACTATGTCCCCAATTCCCAATAGAACCTTTTATTCAATCTGTGGGTGTAGACTATTCTTGTTTCACTGCCCATGTCTAGGGATATCTCATCTTGTTCCTATTTTTAGTACTGTTCAGTTATTGCATGCCCGTACACACAGCCTGACCCAGGGATTGAAGTCACAATTACTATGTCACCATATTCATCAACCAAAGCTTTAATACACTCGGCTAGTGTACCATAGGACACTTCTCCGTGGTGAACTTGGAGATTTAAATCTAACCTGCCTACTATTTTAAAAGTGGATCATCAAAATGTAACCAATGTAATGTTTTTTTTTATGGATATGCCCAGAATGGATCCTTTATGAGATCAGCTAACCAATCTATATAGTTGAGTATCCTCGATCTCAAATAGGAGTGGATAATATTTCTATTCATTCAATCTAGATATATTATTACCTGTATAAATATAAAATAATAAAAAATATTGACTCACCTGGATTCAATCTTGGCATTTTGCTTTTGCCCTGAAACGGATTGCTGGGCATTGTCTGTTATTGCTGTAGCAACAGACAAAAACCTAGAAAAACAAGATGTAATCCAAAGTTATATTTCACTGGCAATTAAGTCAACAAATATCAGTGGACAAATTTAATTCAGAGGAAAATATTTAGAATTCCTCTCCTTATACAGAAATAAAATAAATAAGAAAAACTTCAGTACCAGTAACAGTATATAACTGAGTAAAGTGCAAGTTTTTAAGATCCGTATTTTTTTTTTTTTTTACATAAGTAATAAGAGAGAGAGGATGTGTGTTGCAGTGCAATGGATATCAACTCTGAACGACAATTCGGAGCCAAGTTCGAATTCCAGTTGAATTCCTTGTATTCACTTATGCACAAATACCCTTGGGAAAGATATTAATCCGTCTCTTCCCTCCAGTTATGGGTTAAATAATAGGACAGATTGGGTTCAATAGCCTTGGCTGACAACCAGTCTAACGCAGAAAGCAATGGCAACCTACTGCGTCAATCTTCTGCCCAGTCAGTTATGTCTCTTGAGACATGATCGCCCAAAGCATGTATCACGTATGGCACTTAACTGACTGAAGCATATATCTTTGATAAATTTGAGATATTCTAATGTGTTGGAACATGAACAAGTAAAAATTGGTATGAACCTCCCCACCAGCCAAGCTTTTTTTTTTTTTTTTTTGAAGAAAATAGGAGGTTACTCTATACAAGGGTGATTTTATTTTTTTTAAGCAGTTAATGATGCATTTTTAGTGACTAGTTGCTCTATCAGTCAGTAAGTTAATTGCTGCACATGATGCACACTTAGGTGATCATGTCTTGAAAGAGACATGACTAACTAGGCAGATGATTTTCCTGCAGTAGGTTGACATTTCTTTCTGCGGTAAACTGGTTGACAACCAAGGCTACAGAACCTAATCTGTCCTGTTATTCAACTCATAACTGGAGGAAAAAGAGATAGATTAATACCTTTCCCAAGGGTATTTGTGTGTAAGTAAATGAAATGAATTCAACTGAAACTTGAACTTGGCTCTCCAATTTCTCATTCCTGGCTGAGATCCATTACACCACAATGCACACACACATACACTTAAATAGCACTATACACAGGTAAGTTTTTTCTAGATATAGTTAGGTATTGAACTGACAACTCTTTGGGTTGAGTCACAAACCAACACCTATATCCACTGAGCCATGTGTTCTCAAGGACAGTGGTGAACAATGAACTTAGAGAGTTGAGTTAAAGGGAAATAACTACATGGCATCTGAGAGTGGCATCACACATGGAATGAAAATTATATATCCCAATGATCAAACTAAAGGGTTCAGTCCCAAATTCCTAGCACCTGAAGAAGAAGGCTGGAGGATACAACTGCTGAAACATTTTATATGTTGCAATAAAGATGAGGACAACAGTCTGAACAGTGTAAATAACATATATATATATATATATATATATAAGGTCAGCATCCAATGATGACAATGCTTCATGCTTAAACACAATCTTCAGGCAATGAAATGTCCATGAAGATTGTGTTTAGGCATGAAACAGACTCTTGGCACTGAATGTTGATATCAATGTTCACTTTTATATTTACACACGCTCTATCTGATATCAAGCACTTTAACCCATAAATATAGCATACCTTAAAACTATATTTTTATTATATAAACACACACACATATATATATATATATATATATATATATATATATATATATATATATATAAGGGTTTCCCCACCAAAAGATACTGACTTCCTAAAACTTCTTAATTTTTTTTTCAATACATGTCATGCTTTTAATTTCATTTAATATTCAATTTATACTATTAATCTTCTTTCTAGGTTAATAAACATTAATATTTATTTAGTTTTCATGCTATGTATGTGTGTGTATCTATATATATATATATATAAAAGGCAATCTGTGAGTCTGTGTGTAACTGTTCTCTACACGCCTACATTTTTTTAAGCTACACCATTCAAACTTTCTAGGGACACATATCTACAGGGAAGCTAGGTCGACACATACTTTTTGAGTTTAAGTTCAGCAATTTTCCCTTTCGCACATTTTAGCCAATGGAGACGATTGTTTACATTTGCTCCGTAAAACATCTAAGATGGTTGCTAAATTACGTCACAGAAATCGAATCACACATGTCAAACGTGACTAAAATATTTTCTTATTAAAAAAAATAAAAAAATAAAAAAAATAATGAGCCTTTATATTTAATTTTTATTCTGATGTTTCAAAAATTCATTTGGTCAACAAAAAAATGTGAATATTTTTCCCCTTAATTTTGAAACAAAAGAAATTTAAAAAGTGTTTTTTCAAACAAAAACAAAATATGTAAAAAAAAAAAAAAAGAAAGTGCCAATGGTTAATTTAATTATTCAAGTCATTTTTTTCAGATCTAATTTTTCATACTTCAGAAAATAAAATTTAAAAAAATAAAGCTTTTTTTCGCTAAATATTTCATGCAGGAAATCAACTGTCTGTAATTCATGTGGCATTAATGTAACTTTTTCCTCTAAAATTAAATGTCTGCATTTTTAAATATTCTTCAAAAAATTTCTGAACTGAGAGCGTAATAGTTTTTGTATTTGTAATTTCAGTTAAACACAATAAATAATTTTATTTTTATGTTAAATTCATTCAGTCAATAAGTTTACAATGTCACACAGAACATCAAATCACATTTACGCAAAACAAAAGAAAATCGATTGTTTTAATGGAATTTTTAACAATTTTGAAACAATTTTTTATATAGTTATTTTTTTATATAACCAAGTTTAAAAAAAATTTGTCTGTTTAATATTATAAACATTATTGCATCATGAGATGTTTGTGTGAGTATTGTAAACATTATGTTCCAGGTACTTTAACACTTTATACTCTGTTTGAATACTTTCAAACTTTCAATAAATGATTTCTATCTACTCCTCTCATTGGCATCTTCTCCTACTACTAAAATGTTCTGAGTTGCATGGGTAATGCCAGGCTATGATGCTAGTGTATGTGTGTGTGTATATATATATATATATATATATGCTCTCACATCCTGATTGAATACTCTGGAAGAATGGTAGACTTTGAAAAACAGTCGCTACTCTAGCATTTATGCATTGTTTATTCAGCAATGAATTAGAACACTCTCAGCTATTGGGTGTGTAAAATGATAATATACATGCTAAAAAGTCTGCCTTCTTCTTCCGAGCGCCCATAGCTTAGAGGTAGAATCGCCGACTGACGCCAATTCGGTCAGGTTTCAATCCTGGGTTAAAAGCAATCAGAGTCTAACCGTACTGATGAGCTGTGATACAGCGAAACAGATCTGTCTACAGATGACTACATATATATATAGGATAACAATATATAAATTTTTATACATCAAGAACAATTTTGATGTAAAGATGTATGAGAAAGTGGAAAAAAAATTTGTGACATGTTTCCCCAATATACACAAAGTAAGACAAATAAATTGTGACAATTTATAGTTTTAATTTCATGCATGCGCATTCTTATTGATTTTGTCAATTGCACAGTATAGTAGGGTCAATTGAGCACTATCTGTGAGAAAAAGAACACCATGATGGAATTCACTCTACTAGAAATT
>JBBBDQ010001179.1:2345000-2465000 GCA_037127315.1 Ascarosepion bandense
ATCATGCTAAAATTACAAAAGCTAAAGTTAAGTTCTCTAGAAATGATAAACCTTTATAGTATTAACAACACTCTTACCTCAAATTTTACCTTTATTTCAAACTACAAACTGTGATCTAATTAAAGTTTTATATAAAAAAAGAGATTTCCTAAATTTTAAATTAAGGTTAAATATAAAGAAAATAGATTAATTATAAAAACTAAATTTAAATACAAAAATATTTGTAGTCGTATACTTCACTAATACAGATATGTTTACTAAATAGCAATTCCTATCCCCTTTTTAAGGCATCCTCTCCTACTCCCTTCCATCCCATATACATTTCCTTTTTTTCTCTTCGTTAAACCCAAAGGACTGGCCATAAAGGCTGTAAAGTACCCTACCTTATCTTCGACTGTTAAATCTGTCTATAAAATTTTTAACACATCCATTAATCACCTCTATCCTCTCCCCTCTTTTCATTCAAATTCTAACTTACAACTCTAATTTTCCACCCCACCTACCTCTCACACATAATCCGCCAATATAAGGTAAAGAATTTTCCATTTTCTATTCACACTACCTGATGAGAAATTGTCCTTTCAATGTCAAAACAAAATGTACACTTTGTAATAGATGATAATTTGTACATGTTCTAAACTATAATTTATAATAAATATTCATAGCTTTAATCTATATTGAGCACTGTTTTAAATTAATGATTTGAACAGCATTAATTTTTTCTTCATTCCTCATTCACTTGGATATATATATATATATATATATATATATATAGAGAGAGAGAGAGAGAGAGAGAGATAGATATAGAATGTGTCTGTGTGTGTGTGTGTGTGTGTATATATATATATATATATATATATATATATATATATAGAGCGAGACAGACAGACAGACAGACTTTTTTTTAGTTCACTCAATGAAAGGACTAAGGGCCACTCAAGTTAGAGGGTTACTGAGTCAGATTGCTATTAAGGAGTGTAAAAGTGGAATAAAGAAATGCATATATAAATGTATAGGATAGATATCGATTGACCCTGGACATAAAGTGATCAAGATTGTAATTGTAAAGGAAGCATTTTCTCTGGAGTTCGTTCCAGAAAGCAACCATTCTGGGAAAAATGCTATCTAATTAAAGGAGTGAGGCTGAAGTGTCACCATGAACAGGGTATTGTGGGCCTGAGCTGTAAAGATCGGAACTGAGGAATTTAACTTGTCAAACTTCTACCATAGTAATGGAGATAAAATGGTGGGAGGCTGGCAATGTTTTTGTCTGTGAGATAAAAGGTTGCAGTGGAGAGAATTTTTCATCAATTCATAGCACTTTTGTACACTGTCAAGGCTGGACAGTGAGGATTTGGCAGCACCAGTTGAGATATGGCAGCAATAAGTGTTAGTATGAGTTATGAAGGTCTCGCTAATACTACTTAACAAGTCAAATGCACATGAAACATGCTTAATCAATGAGAATTAAACAACACAAATTTAAAAGTACCAGAATTTTTTTCACCATATCTCGTTCTCCAATGAAGCTTTAATAAAAGTGAAACATGTTAGATTGATGAATGTTTTCTATTTGTTCTTTATCTTATATATTTCTTTCTTCTTTTTCTCCATATCTCATACTCTGATGAAGCTTTAATAAAGTGAAACATGTTAGATTGAAAAACGTTCGCTATTTGTTCTTTATCCAATCATTCTGTTGGATTCTAATCCATATTTGATTTATTTTTTGTTTTTTACATTTCCTTACACCATGTAGTAAAATAAAGTTTAATAATCTTAAGTAATGGAAATTTTTTTAAATGAAGCACTGTCATTTTTTTTTTTATTACAAGTTTATCTTCTGTGTTATTTTTGGTATTGTACTGAAGCATTCAGGTTGTTATTTTTTCTTTTCTTTTTTATATATGGCACCATATCTATTGAACAGGTGAAGAGGCCCATCCCTTGTTTCCTGTTTAGGATGCGGTTTCCGGTTTTCTCTTTTCCAATCTTTTCACTCTTTTCCTTTTTTATTATTATGTTTTTTCAATTGGAGTAGATAGACTAAACTATCGCCCGGTTCACACTCCACCCACATCTATTGAACAGGTGAAGAGGCTCATCCCTTGTTTCCTGTTTAGGATGTGGTTTTCGGCTTTCTCTTTTCCATTCTTTTTACCCTTACATAGCCCCCTGCGCATTAGTGGTGTTACCGCCTTGCTTGGGGTGATATGATTAAAAAAAAAAAAAAAAAAATCACGAAGTAAACAGCAATGACTGAAATTAATGGTAAAATGCTTATATGTCCATTGTTAACCTTATCAGGGGGAAAATTATAAAATATCAAATTTTACACTTAGGATATGTCAACTTATCAGCTTCCAAAACTGAGAACATAAACACTTTACTAAATAAATGAAAGAAATTGACATACATTCTTTTTTGGCAGCTGCCACTACTTTTTGATGTCCGGGGAATAATAGGTTCATGAAATCTGGAAAACAAAGAAGAAAAATGTTTATATATATATATATATATATATATATATATATATATATATATATATATTCATACAGTTGAACCTGCAGTATGTGATCACCCCCCACGGGGGAGGGGGGATCCCGGTCGCATACGGAAGGTGGTCGCTCACTAAAGACTTGTGACCTATCCTCCCCAAAATCAGATATTTCACTCTCCAGAATGTACATATTTTAGTATTTTATCATGTAATCTGGTAATAAGTAAATGAAAACACAAGATGGTCTAACTGAAAAAAAATTATTTAGCATAATTATTTTTTTAACATTAAAAATGTATTTACAACAGTTAACAAAAGAAATAAAAATTATTTATTCACACTGGTGTAGGCTTAAAAAAATCAGTTATTGCAGTCTGTGTGGTCTTTTTTTTTTTTGTAATGTGACCATTTTGATTCTAATTAATGTCGGTACTTATTTCTTGTAAAATATGTACATTGGAAAAGTTTGCTATGTATATGTTTTCAATTTTTTCTTAGAAGTGAGTGATAGAAAGAGAATCTGCAATAATATATGGAAAAATAAATAAACATACAAGAAAAAAATTGACAATGATCAGGTGAGTGAGTGAGAGAGAAAGAGAGAGAGAGAGTAAAATGATTGAGAAAAAATAAAAATAATAAAAGAGATAAACATTGAAAATTTAAATTTCCCATAGATGTGATTTTTTTCTCCTATGCCTGAATTTATCCAATTTGGTACAGAAACCAACAAATCTCTTGAACTTGTCAAATGTAATAAGTACATGTTAATACAAGACAGCCGCCGTTTGACCACCGCCATTTCAACAAATAATAAAATTTGACTTTTCACTACAATAACAAAGCAACAAGAAAGTGTTTCTGGCTTAGATTAAAAGAAAATGAAATAGATTACTAACTTAAATTCTCCTAATTTAGAAGTTAGGACTGTACTGCTAAAATGAATTTTTGTTAAAGTGGTCACTTGACCAGTGATTTTTATCATTTCATACTGGTTGATGATCATGTTTTGGAAGAAATGGGGGGTCAATTAACATTAGCAAATCATTTGTGCATAGAAAAATGGTTGTTAATAGCAGGTGGTCGCTGACGAGGGGGGTCGCATACACCAGGTTCAACTGTATATGCAACATTTCCTCATAGAAGCATGTTTCATTGAAGATAGACATATTATGTCTATTTGTACAATAATCCGTTCTAGTTGAAATTCATCAATGAAAGTACTTAATAGCCCAAATACTTTGGATCTCCGAGATCACTCTCAGAGATGAATTGCAAAGACAATATAATTGTAATCATTGTGATGATAATTTTTTGTAAACAAGAATTTTTGTAAATGTGCTGTTATAATTATTTTAAAATTAATCATGGTTACGAAACAAGTGCTTTGTAAACAAGTGCTCCCAATTCAAGATGGGTAATTAATTTCTTTTAAGAACAATACTTCCCTTTTTTTTTAATAAAACGTTTATTACTATCATTGTTAATTACCTGATAAGACATTGTTCTTTCAATGTTGAAACAAAATGTACAGTTTTGTAGTAGTTTGTAGTTTGCACATGTTCTAATGTAATACTTAATAATAAATATTAATTGCTCTATGTTTATATTGAGCAATTTTAAATTAATGTTTTGAACGTTGCAATTATTTTCTTTGTTCTTAATCATTTGAATATATATATATATAATTATTACTTCAAATATTATTATAGCAGATACTAGTATTTGAAAAAGATGCCCATGTTTATTTTTTACTTTAAACAGTGTATTTCAAATACGAGTATCCACTATCTGAAGTGTTAAAAATGACTCTCTTAATTCTTTGCTTAGCTTTTGGAAGGTATCATTACAGAATTAAAATACCATGAAATTCAACATACTCTGGTGGTAAACTGTCGATGTCTTTGATTTCTTTGCTTTTCAGTAAAGTGAAGCCATCAATAACATAGAAATGTTCTTTGCCAAACAGTAATAGTCCTTCAGCAGTGTCCAAGCCTTGAATACGGGCACATCGAAACATGTGAGTGATCTAGAAAGAAAGAAATTTAGAACATTATTAGAAGAATCAGCCAATAGCAATTGATGTAAAGCTTAAAAAAAACAAAAAACAAAAAAAAAAACAACCCCCCCCCCCCCAAAAAAAAAACACACATTTACCAACAGCTATGCTACTACATATTCCCAGGTGCTCCACACACCTTTCAGGCTACTGTATTACAAAAATGTTCTGATGAACTCTCTATGATATTTAGACTTTATGAATTCAAGTGAAGATTGATGGCAAGGTCTCATCATTTTAAAAATAACAGAATATGGCATAAGAAAGATAAAGTAGCAAGAACTGAGAGAACTAATTTGATCAGGGAAGGCGGGATGGAGGCATAACACAGCCATTATATCAAAGAAAGGAAAAAAGCCTAATGATCCATTCTGACCAATTAAAACCCAGAATTGATGAGGAAGATGTCATGATAGAAGAAGGCCTTGACAGAGAAGAGAGAATGAGTTCTTCACATCAGGAAAATTCAGTAGAAGATGAGCCTATAGATGATAGTGGGAGTGACTCAGACACGGAAAATGAAATGAGAACAATATCTTGATTAAAAAGAACAGGACATAAACCTCAAGGGGGAGAGGAGTAAAATAGTTGTAGAAGTAGTTTGAGAATGACCAAAAGAATTCAATCTCTTCAGTTCGGAAAGATGTAGTGGATTGGTAAACGGGATTGTACCTATTTGTATATGTTAAGTAAAAGATCTAAAGTGTATAGTAAACTAAGAGACAAGCAAGAAATTGACTACTGATAACATGTCATAGAACAACACAAGAAAATGTTTAGATATAGCCATAAATTCTATGCTAACAGTTGTTTTCTTGTACTTCTTGCTTGTAGAACTCTCTTCTTTAGTCAAGTTTGGTCTTCAAAAATTAAAATGCAATGTCAATCATCATCATCTTTTTAATTTAAGTTCTTTTATTGTTCTCACACCTAGTAGTTTTCTTATATATGCTTAGTAACCCCTCTGGATGTTAGTGGCTTTGTTGCCTTACTTGAACTTAGAATGAAACGATTTAAAAAAATAATGCATTTTACATACTGAATCAATTGCTAGGCCTGCTGCTAAGAAAGTTAGTTCACTATGTTGTTCAAGATAATTTTTCTCACCATAGTGTCTTATAAGTTGACCATTTATTCCTGTTTTAATAATAAATCTGCTCAGTAAGATCAAGTCAAATAAGCAGATGATGATAAAAGATGACTTACAATCAGTTGTTAAATGGTGCAAGAAATTACTTGTTGATTTTTGCCCTTCCAAAATGAAACTGTTTTCTTAATTATCTGAGAGAGTATTTTTAGCCTTACTCCAACATGGATGATGTTAACTCCCAGGAGAGCAACTCATTGTGATTTCTGAAACTATTGTTTTCCACTGACATGAAGTCGAGAGATTATATTGAATTAATTGCTTGGTCAGATGCTAGAAAAGTCTGTTCACTGTGTTGTACTAGACAATTTTTTCACTCAAATCTATCTTACATATCTATAAGTTTACTATTCATCCTTGTATTGAATATTGCTGCCACATCTGATTTGGTGCTTCTGCTATTTATCTAGAGATATTTGATAAAATCTTAAGAATCTGCAATGTTATCAAGTCATGACCTGACATGGTTGCTTTAGTCACTTCCCCATTACCATAATGTAGCTTCCCTGTGACTTTTCTATAAATATTTTCATGATAAACTTTCCTCTATGGTATCTAGATTTTATGAATTTAAGTGCAATACTGGACTGGTAGTAAGGTCTCATCAATTTACAGTTGAAATGACTAGGTGTAACTATAAATTCCATGCTAACAGTTTCTTCTATTGCACTTCTTGTTTCATGTCTTCCTATCAATGTTGGTCTTTAAAAATTTAAATGAAATGTCAATCATTATCTTGTCTTCATAATTCCTGTTCTTTTATTGTTTCCTCTCTTTAGTACTGCTTTTTTTCATATTTTTACACACAGTACCCCCCCCTCCGCATCTTAGTGGCTTTATCACCTTGCTTACAAAAAATGGTAAAAATCACAATATGCAAAAAGTGGTATTTGTGAGGTGAAGTATTATTTACATTATTTGGACTATTGTCCTCATCTTTGTTGACATTTGTACAACATTTTGGCCGTTGTATGCTTCAGCCTCCTTCAGATGCTAGGAATTTCAATCTGAACCCTTTATTACAATCACTGGGGTATATCGTTCTCATCCCTTGGATAGTAATGCCTCTTTTGGAAGTCATGAGTTATCTCACTCTAAACATGCAATAGATATAGACGTTGGTTAGTTCCTGTGACTTGACCCAAAGTGAGTTCAATATCAGGCTACAGCAGTGGTGAACAAATAACTTGCAGGGTTAGAGGGAGATAACTCATGACTTGCAAAAGAGGCATTACTATGCAAGGAATGAGAATGATATACCCCAGTGATTGTAATAAAGGGTTCGGTTTGAAATTCCTAACACTTGAAGAAGGCCAGAGCTTACAACAGCTGAAACATTGTACAAATGGCAACAAAGATAAAGACAATACTCCAAATAATGTACATACTGCAAAAAGTGGAGCATCAAAAGATAAAAGGAAGTACAAGTCTGACTCAAATTTGAAGTCATTTTAAGAGTTATCCTCAACATTGGCTCTTGAGACTTGTATTGGGTCAATTTTAGTATCAAAAAATTTTAAATCTATTTTTGGGAAGTAAATATTGCATTAACAATTTTGTCAGGATAATCTTTCTAGATACAAGTCCTACTATTTAACCATTAGTTGGGGAGAGAAAAGATGGATTCATACATTTCTGTGAGGGAAATATATTTTTTAGTAGATACCCATGTTTTAAATAAACCCATTTTTATTTTAAATAGTGTGTATTTCAAACTAACTCTATTGGCTTGCACATTCACTCAAGAAGTCTTAATAAATCAAATGTGCTCAATGGCATTTTTTAACCAGATTTTTCCAGCGCATGTACAGTCCAATAGAGATAGTAGTAATACACACTATTTAAAATAAAAATGGCGCGTTCATTTCAAACATGAATATCGACTAAAAATAACATCTCAATTAATAAAAATGTCAGATTAAAAATAAATACATTAATTCTTTAAAAATTGCTGCGTAATGGAAGGAAAGAAACTCAACCTTAATTCAAATTTGGCTCCCGATTTCTTATTTCCACATTGCACATCCATTGAAGAAAACAAATTATGTTAAAAAAAAATGATTACATTTTTCATAAAAAGAAGTATTCATTTCAGCTTAATCATGACATTACTAAACTTTGCATCCTTCTAAAATCTCTGTAAGCACATTTATTAATTGTTAGAATAAAGCTTTTACAGAAAACTACCACCCTGCCCATATTTACTTTCTCTTCCCCATTAATTACCTTTTCTCCGTCGCCCAGAAGACGTAAGATGGCTTGATTAGAAGCTTTGCTTTCGCCTTGACTATCTTGTTGGCCGTCTGTTTTGTCCACATCGGTGCTTGGTTCAGTGCTACCACCAGGATCATCAGCGTCATCCTCATTCTCAATACTTCGTAAGACACTGGTCTGTCGCCGTGGTAACAGCTTGGGGATGTTCATTATCACTGTATTTGGATAACAAAAAGAAAAAAAACATTAAAATAAGAAAAATCATACAAATTTCATTTTATCTCTGTTTATTAAGAATTAGTGGTTATGAAAATTATTTGTTTGGTTGTTGGCTTGTTTAACCAGCATATCGACCTTCTTTGGGTCATTTAATGCTGAAAATCATTTTTTTTTTTATTAAACTTCTAACTTTTCCATTAGTTGGATTTTTCATAATTGTGACCTAGTATTATATTTTTAAGTATACTCCTGTCTCTCTCAAGAAGAAGAGAACACCAACCATGCAAGTGTTCTCAAATAAATCTTTCATATTGTTGGTTAAGTATCACTTTCTAGCAGTAGCAAGGGTTCTACATTCCACAAGAATATGTTTTACTGTACAAGTTGTCTGGCATGTCAAACATTGTGGTGACTGTTCTTGTTTGAGTATAAAGGAGTGAGTGAGGCTTGTGTGGCCGATACGTAATCTGAATATAACAATTTGTTCTTTCCTTGACTTTCTAGTAACTCGTCTCCACTCTTCCAAAGTATGGCTTGGGATCCATCACATAATTATTTCTTTATGGCTAGACAATGAGTCTAATCTATTCAGCAGTTTGGTGATTAATGGGTTCTCAAGCTTTTTATTACTGAGTCATGTTAAAATGGAGAGTAAGTCTGAAAATATTATGAATTTCTTATGTTTACTTTTTGATAGGATATTGAGAGCAAGGTCAATGGCACAGATTTCTGCAGTGAAAATGGAGCTTTCTATTGGGAGAGCCTTTTTGTTTAATTCAGAACTGCTGCACACGCTGCCCTACTGTGGTCCTTGGCGTCATCTGTAAAGATATGTAAACGGTCAGGGTAGTCCAGGAGAATATTATAAAATTTTTCTTGATAAATGTTGGGATGGGTTTTTGCCTTGGAGAGTTCATTCAATTCAAAGATCATTTTGGGTTTTTTAAGAGTCCAAGGTGGAGTTTCAGACAAGATGTGCTCATGGATATTTACGACAGACATTCCTGATTAAACCAATTTCGATCAAAGGCCAAAGGCTTTATAACTTTTCCTCTTGCTTCGAATAATTCACTATATTTTGGATGAAATGCAGCATCATACACAGGATTACATGGACACGATTTCAGCTTGATAAAATACTGGGTAGCCAGTTTATGACTCCTTATATTTGCAGGTGCCTCATTTGCCTCTGCTTGTAGACTTTCCACTGGGGACATTCTGAAGGCTCCAAGCACCAATCTCAGGCCTCCATGACAGATCGGATCTAGTATCTTTAAGTAAGTCTTTCTAGCTGACTGATATATAAAACTACCATAATCCAACTTTGATCTAATCAGTGACCTCTATAACTTCAGTAAAGTTTCTTGATCTGCTCCCCACTCTGTGTGGGCTATCACACATAACAGTTGTAGTCATGGCTGTATCTGACTACCGGGCACACCGGGCACAGGCCGATCCATGCAATCATAGTGAAAATCTGGGCAAGGAAAAATGTCTTCGTCGGAAATCAAACTAAACAATTCACAAAGAAAAAAAGAAAGAAAGCAAGAAAAACGAAGAAAACATCCGAATGAATGCAGTAAAAATCTGTTTATTAATTTTGGGAGAAAAGACTGGTTGTACTCAGAAAGTCCGAACCCGATTTCCTGCTTTCGTTCACGTTCTATGCCTAATTTCCATTGGAATAGCCGAAAAAATCCACAAAAATCAGTTTCTGGAAACGGATGACACTGATGACGTCATCATATTGTCAACTAATAAATCCGGGCAATTTTCTCTGTGCCTGGTGTTTTTTTTAGCATCAGCTACGGCCCTGGTTGTAGTCTTCTATTGCAATTAGCCCTCAGGTACTTCAGGTGGGGAATAAACATCAGTGTTTTGCGTTCATTTACTACAGGGATTTCTGTCCTTCCAAGTTTTAGATTAGGATCATTGTGTAGTTTTCTCTTATGACAAAAATGTATGCATTTAGTTTTTGTTTGAGAAAATCTAAATCCATTTTCTGTTGCCCATTTGTTTATTTTTCTAGGCATTGTTTGTGCTCAATGGTGGGTATATAGTTTGACCTCTAACATATTAGGAGGTCGTCCACGTATAAAGATCCATCAACTCCAGAGGTTAAACATTTTGTTATGTTGTTTATTTTTATGTTAAACAGAGTCACAGATAGTACACTGCCTTGAGGGACTCCCTCTTCCTGTTTTTTTTATATCAGAGAGAGTGAGTTTGATGTGGACTTTAAATTTGCGGTTGATAAGAACCCCTTGATAAAATGTGAGAGTCTACCTTTTAAGTCGAGATCCCATAGATCTCTCAATATTCCATATTTCCATGTGGAGTCATAGGCCTTCTCTATATCAAAAAAATTGCTGAGAGGTGCTCATCCCTAACAAATGCTTTTCTTATAGTGGTTTCCAAGCGAACCAAATGATTTGTTGTGCTTCTTGTATTACGGAATCCATATTGTAGGTTGGAAATAAGGCCATTAGATTCCAAATACCAAACCAGACTATCATTTATCATTCTCTTCATTATTTTGCATAAACAACTGGTCAATGAGATTGGTCTATAGTTTTGTGGACTTGAGTTGTCTTTTCCTGGTTTTTGAATTGCTATTATAGTTTGTCTTCATTTGTCTGAAAATTCAGCTTCTGTCCATAGTTTGTTAAAAATTTTTAAAAGCAGTTTTAATGATTCTGTAGGTCGTTGCCTCAAGAATTCATAATGGACTTTGTCCGGTCTTACAGAAGTATTGTGCGATCTTTTTATAGAATCTTTTAATTCAGTGAAAAGAGATCATTGTACTTTTCTAGGTTTTTCAGTTTGAAGTTTAGTTTATACTGTTCTGTGTTTTGTTTGACTGTCTTAAATTTTGCATTGTAATTTTGGCTAGATGAATTTTGAGAAATGGTTTCAGTTAGCAAACCAGCTTTGTTCTTTTTATCAGTTATGATGGAGTTATTTTTGAAAAGGTGTTTAATTGATGTTGCTTGATGTTTACCCACAAGTTACTGGATCTTTTTCCCATATTGCTTTTGGTTCAGAAGGGGAATTAAATTTGCTAACATATTTTTACCAGCATTCTTTTATCACCCTGCAAGCTTTAGCTCTGTTTTGCTTATTTTTTATTAAATTTGAAGTAGTGGGCTGTTCTTGAAATTTTTTTAGAGCAGCTTTTCGTAATCTTTTTTACATTTATCGTCGAACCAGGGTCTGTTACGTTTGTTGGGGTGTTGAGGTTTCAGGAATGCATTCTTTTGCTATTTCTATTCGTGTTTCTGTGAAGTGCTCTACTGTGACATTGTTTCCATATGGGGCAGCTTATTTTTACATTTTTCCTTAAATATTTGCCAGTTGGCCTTATCTAATTTCCATCATTATGTTTTTTTCACTATTGGGTTTTGAGCTTTGGATCAGGATTGGAAAGTGATCACTGCCACAAGTGTTATCGCATACGTTCCAGGCAAAGTCAATGTATACTAGTAGGTTACATGTGCTTAAATCAATGGCTGACTGATTTCTGCTAGATGAATTGACATATGTAGATGCACCGTTATTAGGTAGGCATATATCATTTTCGTTGATAATCTTTTTTAGTGTTTTACCTGTTTTGCTAGTGTCTTTACACCCCCATAGAATATTGTGATTATTGAAGTCCCCTAATAAGATGAAAAGTCTACGCAATTGGTCAATCAGCCTCTTTAATTCATTCTTGTCAATGTCATCATTTGGTGGGATATATATATATATATAGAACATATAGTCATTGTTTTATGCAGCGTGGCCTTAATGGCAACTGCTTGGATGTTTGTTGTTATATTTATTTTACTGTGGGGTGTATCGCTTCGGATCAGATTTTTAAAGATATATCTATCAGAAAATCATGGTTGGTTAAATGTATGAATGTGTGTGTTTATAAGTTGGTATATATTTTAAAAGGAACAAGATTTCAAGACATCAAGAAAATCAAAGAGAATGCGGCTCACTATCCCCAAAAAAAGGATTTCCAGGAATGCTTCCATCAACGGAAGCAACACTGAATAAAGTGTGTGGCTTCAAAAGGGGACTACTTTGAAGGATATTATTTACCCTATTGGTGTGTGTTGTATTTCTATTTTTATAGCACTAATCCTGATACATTTTGATCAGACCATGTAACTTTCATGTGCCCATATACCAAAGGGAGATAACTCCATTAAATTATCCTCAATTAGGTCAGTGATGTTACAAGTTAAAAAATGATGCATTAATTTAATCAGACTATCTCATTCAATTCAAGATAGCCAGCAATCAAAACAATATATGAAAATGAACAAATGGTAGGTGAAAAAGACTGACCGTCAGAATTCTGATCCACTGAATCCACTTCAGCCATGAAAAAATCCATTTCATCAGTTTGGATGGGAAGTTCATCATCACACAGGAAGCTCTGAGAACGGTATCTCTTGAACCAATCACGGCTGTCTCGACTGATGGCCACCTTGTATTTTAGAGGCTTCTGAAGAAAACCGGTAAAGAGTTTTATAACAATGCAAACATAGAAGTTCATTATTTACTAATATTATTTTACTAAATAATTTTACTAATACTAAAGCCCTCTTGGCTGGGACTTCAGAATACACCAATTGCACCTCTGCAGAGGAGCAAAATCCCCCCCTAATGAGGCATCCTGGGTATGACAAACTACATCCAGGTCCTGGGTTTGACAAACTGCATCCAGCAGCAAGGCCTTTAATTTGGAGGTTGTGAGTAGCATAGAACCACCTCTTTGCTGTTTGTCCCAGGTTCACCCTGACCCAGAGTGGTAATACCTGTTAGGTTCCTAGCTATGGGCAAATAGTTAACCCCTAAACTGGGTTCAAAATACTACAAAAGCATAAAAATAGATTTTTATAGTGAAAGTTCTAGCAATACTACTTCTGGGAAGAAAATATTACTAGCAATACATTTTTGAAGGGAAAAAATATTACCAGCAATATATTTATAAAGAAAAAAAGTATTACCAACAGTACATTTTTTAAGAAAAACAACAATATTAACAGCACTATACTGTTGAAGAAAAATATATATACCAGTAAGTAATACATCTGACACTTGACAAAACCCTCTTTACAAAAATATATCAATGAAAACCTGATCTACAAACTGATTTCTTACAAGGAATACATATTCTATTTTTACAAATCTATTGTAAAAATCTTGTCGGTATTAAATAACACATTGAGGTTGACATGCCATAAAACAAAATGAATCAAATCAAACTAATGTAGCAAACTTTATTTGACAAAGTTTAACCTTTGAGCCTGCACAAAAAAAAACAAAAAAACAAAACAAAACGGTGTGTAAAAAGATACATTTTCTCTTGATACCACTATTACCATCAGAAACTTATTTTAAACAGCTATTTAGTAACTATTACAATTTCAATGGCTTGAAGAGATGTTTGTTTGGAATTGGGCCACATAAGGATCAAAGATGAAGCTCCAGTAATATCTGATGTGCCATTCAAACAATTGTTTTTCTTAATATTCCTTAATGAAATGTTGACTTGATTTTCTTTATTCTGTCTTATTTTGGACAGCAAACATGATGTGCATGTATTAGAATTTGATAAATTTATGAATAAAGTAAAAAAAATCTGTTAAAATTTTGTGGTTTTAATATTCTGATGAATCTTAATTCTCAAGTTAATGATTGAATAGGCTCCTGGTAAGTTCTATGAAAAACTATTTGTCGAAATTCTTCTATTGCAATGTTAAATATTTGAGCTGAACAATAAAATATTGCAACAATCAAATATGAATGCTGTCATTATTTTAAAAAGTGGGTACAAATAAAATGATTTTGAAATTGACTTTTTCCATTTCAATGAAAAAGCCATTAAACACCATCTTCCATTTCTTTTCTTTTAATTTCTAATTGAAAATAAGTAGCATCTTTGATGTCATTTCCATGTCTTCATGTAGTTGAAACAGAATAGTCCATTATTTATAAAAAGTATTGGTAGGTGACAATAGTCATAGGAAATAGCAAAGGCAGTGGCATGCAGAATCATAATAGGATGTTTTAAAAGAAATTATATACTAGTCAGTCAGTCAGTCAGGTGCCATACGTAATACATGACTGACTGGGTAGAAGGTTATCCCGCAGTAGGTTGCCAGCCAAGGCTGTAGAACCCAATTTGTCCTGTTATTTAACTCATAACTAGAGGGAAAAGACAATACCTTTCCCAAAAGTATTTGTGCATAAGTGAATGCAAGGAATTCAACTGGAATTTCTCATATATTCAAGTAGATAAATATATAAAATTTTACTTATTGGATACATAGATAGAGATACAGTATTTACATCAGTGTTTCCCAAATTTAAAGCTACAAAGAAAATAATTACACTGCTTACTAGCAATAAAAAAAATTCTTAGATAGATTTTCTCATATCCGAGAGTTTGCTTCTTATAGATGAGAGGCACTGTGCCAAACAAGTTTGGTATACTGGTACGTTTTTAAAATAAATTAGTGAACCTTAATAGAGTTACTTTGACTACTCTTTATTGTACACATGAAGGGGGAAATATTGGTGTTTAAACTCTGTATAGGAAGATTGGTTGCTTGTTTTTGTTTTATGGCATATCAACCTCAGCGAGTCATTTATTTATTTACTGCTGGTAATACCTTTTTCTTTCAACAATTTTATTGTTGTTTTTATATAAGTTTTGTGTCTAGTAATACTTTTTTCTTTTCGAGTGTCAAGATTCATTGGGATTTGTTTTTAAGAGCATGGTCCCCAAGTCCTACCCTGTTATTTAACCCATAACTGGAGGGAAGGGACGGATTAATACCTTTCCCAAAAGTATCAGTGCTTAAGTGAATGTAGGGTATTCAACTGGAATTTGAACTCGGCTCACCGATTTCTCTTTCCGAGCTGATATCCACTGCACCACAACACACATCCGTCACTGAATGCTTACAGCACCTGGTATTCCCAAGCGGTCACTCATCTAAGTACTAACCAGGCTTAACATTGCTTAATTTCGGTGATCGAGCGAGAACCGGTGTATTTAATATGATATGGTCGTAAGCTGTGTAGGAAGAAATAACAGAAAAAAGCTTGGGAAATGCTGATTTACACAATTTACAATCAGACTCCTTTCCCTCATCTTTGTTATTGTTATAACAATATTGGGTAGTGAATTTGGTGACATACTAATTGTGAGTTCAAACCCTGGGCCAGGCAATGAGTACTTGAACTCTGACAAAGCATTATTAAAAATAGGATGTGAACAAGATATCCCCAGACATAGGGAGGAGAACAGTGTACCTATAGATTAAGTAAAAGGTTCAGTTTGGAATTCCCTGTAGGTTACTTGGATCAATATATGCCCAATGAAGGCCAGAGAGCACAACAGTCAAAAACTTGTAATAAAAACAAAAAATATGGGGACAATAGTCCGAAAATAATGATAACTCCTCATCCTAGAAATTTAGACAGAAGATAAACAGTATTTGACAAAATACAAAACTTACATTTTCTCACCAACTATCAGTATCAAGAATTTAGTAAATTTATACTAACTACACAAAAATAGAGAATGTGGATAAAAAATTCAAATGTTTACCTATTCCATGCTGAAAAGGATTCAGAGATAATCTTATATACAATCAAAAATGGTATTTTTATTATTTTTAAATTCCATACTTGGTCTATCACCATGGTGTTCTTTACTATAAGCCTAATCATAGTGCAACTAAGGGCGAGAACTGATAGCCTATTTCAAAACATTCTAACTTTAGTTAATCAAAAATGTGATTTTTATTTATTTTAAAATTTCATACTTGATCTATTACCATGGTGTTCTATAATATAGAACTGTTCATGGTGCAACTAAGGGCCAAAAGTAGTGGCCCATTTCAGAATCTTATTTCAGGCATCACCAACCTCTTTCTTTTACATTATACATAATCTTTAAACAATTTTATAATAAATAATGAAAAAACAAACATTTTGTTAACATAGTTAAATAAGAAGCATGGATGAATTTTAAGTAACATTTGATGTATTATTAAACAATTTTTTTTCTTTTCAAATATAACACCATCCAATCTAGTAAGTACCTCTGTAACCCTATTTTCAGATGGCTGGTATTAATTTTAAATGATTTTTCAAGTGAGAAAAGATTTCTCTAAAATTAGAGAATGCAATTATTTTTGTTGGGAAAAAGCAGCTGAAATGTTAACAGGTGGAAAAACCCAAATGTGAAGTTTACTGAGTACAAAATTATTTTTAAGCCAATTCATTAAAGTGATTCGAGATAAAATACCTGCCAATGAGTTTTGACAATAAGTGACCCAAGGTCGAAATGAGGCCCTAACAATTTCCTGTGTACTGGGTTACCAGGACAATTGATAAGAGCAGGCAGACAAACAGAGAGAGTGTGTTTACTATTAGAAGTCGAAATGGTTAAATGTAATTGTTTTCATTTTGAGCTGGTAAAAATTATACAGGGAGGGAAATGAAAATCTTACATCCCTCTTTCCCACCCCAGTTGAGGTGCTTGTTTAACAAAATCAGAATGCAAAGGTGAAATTAATGAATCAGCTCCTGTATCTTAGAAGAAGAGGTTGGAAAGAGATTTGAAATACAGTCAGCCAGAAAACTTGCCTGCTGCTAGAAATAGAAGATGAGAAAGAGAAATATTGAAAATCCAACTGATTGTCCTGTAGAAATAATACAACACAAATATTCTACTGAATTGATATTTCTCTTCTGTCACTTATTTTGACATGCTTTTAAGTAATCAACATATATTTAATCTAAACTTATTTATAAATGGAACTTTGTCTGTGAGTGTCCGTTACCAATAGACTCCGAAACAGCTGAACCGATTTTCTTGAAAATTTACACAGTCAGTTAAGTGCCATACGTGAAACATGTCTCAAAAGAGACATGACTGACTGGGCAGAATATTATCTTGCAGTAGGTTGCCATTGTTTTCTGTGGTAGACTGGTTGCTGACCAAGGCTATAGAATCCAATCTGTCCTGTTATTTAACCCATAACTGGAAGGAATAGACGGATTAATACCTTTCCCAAGGGTATTGGCGTGTAAGTGAATGCAGGGAATTCAACTGGAATTTGAACTCGGCTCCCCGACTTCTCGTTCCGAGCCAATATCCAATGCACCACAAAATTTACACAGTTGCACTATAAGTGTCTGCGAGTGTTCTTAGCTAGGTTTTGTGTCAAGGTACCCCCGATAAATATCAAAAATCGATAATCGAAAACATCGGGTGATAGAATGAGTGATCCGATTTTAATCAAATTTGATACACTCATAGACAAAGACATAAGAAACAATATTCAGAAGTTTCAAGATTGCAGTTCTTACAATAGTGCAGAAAATCGATAATATATATATATATATAAGGCAAGATGTTTGTGTGTTTATGTCTGTATGTCCTTTATACAAATCCATAATTTTTATCCGATTCTCACCAAACTTCACACAAATATTCTTTAGGCTGGGTCTGAGCTCCAGGACCATGGATTAGTTTTAACGCTTTCATTACACCCAGGCAATGCCAGGCTATACTGCTGGGAAGTATATATATATATATATATATATATATATATATATCTACACTGTGTTGCTGCAGTCTTGAATCTAGATTTCATCATATACCAATTCCTTGCATGTCCAGATCAGCATCATCAAGTGGTAATAAGTGGTCCTGTTTTGGTTAATCCGAGATCAACAACACAACATGGGTGGAATCAGCAAAAGGTCAGGGAGGTTGACTGGATGCAGCCAGGGGTTGTGTTATACCTCTGCTGCGATACTTACACTGGAATCCATATTGGGTCGGTAAGGATAGTGGATATAGAACATGTCATTCCTCATCAATTTCTTCCTCATGCGGCATGGACCTATAAAATATAAACATAATTTTTAATCACATCACACAAATACTTCTGAGACAAAAAAAAAAAAATAGATTTTCACCCAAACCCAACTCAAACAAACACTATTTCAAAATGGTTAAATTTAGTAATCATGTTTCCATTGACATTCCAAGTACAATTAACAGTTACAACAGCTTCTAAAGGTTACAGCATCTCATTTCTAAAAATGGTATATCCTTGTTGGTCATTAGCAAAAGGATCAGTCTAAGATGCATGCTAAAAATTAGAGATGTTAAAATCAAGCAAGTACAGAAATTTGACTATTTGGGAAGTGTTATTAACAGATTGCGTTGTGCGGCAGTGGATATCAGCTCGGAACGAGAAATCAGAGAGCTGAGTTTGAATTCCAGTTGAATTCACTTATGCACAAATACCCTTGGGAAAAGTATTAATCTGTCTCTTCCCTCCTGTTATGGGTTAAATAACAGGACAGATTCAGATTCTATAGCCTTAGCTAGCAACCAATCTACTGCAGGATAATCTTCTGCCCAGTCAATCATGTATCTTTCGAGACATAATCGCACAAGCATGTATCACATATGTCACTTAACTGACTATAACAGATTATGGAAAATGTGATACAGAAATCCAAAGATGCATGTAATAGAGAAAGATGCTTTCCAATAACTAAAAGTATTAGGAAACAGGAAAAATGTGTTAGAAACAAACAAAAGAGGTGTGAACTGCTATGTAATATCAATCTATTGATATAGCTGTTAATTAATGCCATTTGCCTTTCTTTAGCACCTATTGAGATTTAATCTCAACTCTCACCTCAAGAGGAACTTGTAAATATAATCCATTGCTAAAGATGTTTAAAAATTGGTCAATAGCCTCTACCGCACTAATAAACACCTGATGCCTCCTGCTTACCCTCAACCTTTACAAGAGTGAGACCAGACTTAAAATGGACTACTGCTGCCATAAATGGGTGGGGAGGGAGCTGTCTAGTCTTCACTTTGAAAATAGAGATTTTTGTGTGCAAATTCTTACATGTCCCACCCACTCATATTAACATGCACACACAAAAAGCAAAAAAGAACACTAGGCCTGCAAGAGTGTTAGGCTGATGCTTATAGTATTTCATCTTAATTTTGTATAGATTTGACCCTTTCGTGACCAACCCCCTATCCATAATATCTGCACCATGAGCAGTAATAATGGTTGGATATGTTATTATCTTTCTCTGTGCCTCACAAGTCAACAAATATTAAATGTATGTAAAAGAAGCCAATGTTGTTTCTGTTTCTTAATGAAAAAAAATATGCTGGAAAATTTTGCACACACATCTAATGCAATGTTTTAAAAAGCATGTCCCTTCAGGAGAGAGTCAGTCATAGCTTTCATTTATTAACTCTCTGTTGGGTGTTTGAACATTCCATAAAATGTCTTTTCTCAATGGTGGCAAGTGGCAAGTTAAATTTTCAAGATTAGTCAAGCAGCTTTCTAACTACCTTTGTAAAGGATTTTCTGATTTTAGTCTTAATATTTATGGGAATTACATGCACAAGGATTTAGTTTTGTAAATAACTTGTAATTTTCGATCAATATGGTGCTTCCTTATTTTTCCCTTATATATTTCCAGGTTGCCTTTGTGAATAATTCTGTGTTGAGTCCACAGAACTTTCAAAGGATACTTCTAGCTCTTCAGTGGGGGACGTGAAGGGGAGGGGGTGGCTGGTGGAGGGAAGAGCTCATCATTGTACCATACCAATGAAGTAATATATGATTTTATGCATGGGATATGTGACATTACGTATGTGGCCATGTGTGACATTAAGTGATGTTACACATGGTAACATGTGGAATCATGCGATATTATGCATATGGTGTGAGATATTGCATGTGGTAACATGTGACGTCATGTATGCTATGCCAAGAACTAAAGCTTGAGATTCTAAGTTGCAATGGGTAAATTCTTGGAATGATAATGGTTTCTCAAAAATACTGAGATGATCAGATTTTATGAAATACTACTGACCTTCTGTCATATCGAGCATCCATTTGTCTAATCTGGACCCAGTTAAAGGTCCCCAGAGGCCACGTTCTCGAAGAAGTTCATTCTCTGTCTGTGTCCATTCTTCCAGAAGATACTTCTCCATGTGTTCATTGCTCTGCAAAAAAAAAAAAATTATATAAAATACAAGAAGTCAAGTATTAACATCTTTTGCGTCAATACCCATTTCTGTATCAAAAGAATTCTAATTAACAGTGGAAAAATACTTGTGATTAATGTAAAATTTCTTGTAGATTTTAAAAAAAATGCAAAGAGATTTCAATAAATATGAATATGGATTTAAGATTCTTATATATATATATATATATATATATATATATATAGTGTATCGAGGCAGCAAGTAATTTTCTAAACATATGCTGTTAAATATAAGAGACAATGAATGTCTATTATGTTTAATCATGAGCCATTCTAAACGTCGTATTTTGGCTTTAATTTCAGTTGAAAATAAAGACAAAAATTCTCCAACATTTGGATAATTATTTATTGATTTTCTTCTAAGCTTTCAGTTCACATGAGCCATCTTCAGAGAGGTTGTTTAAACTGAAATATTATAACATCCACCATCACCGACGATTTTATTTTGTGTTGACATAAAACTCCGCTTGGCAACAGCAATAGTTACCAAAAATAATAAATGCAGTTCTTAAATTTGTGATGCGGTTTTATGACATCACACCGCGTGATAGTGCGAAATGACAACAAAACCATCTAGTCAAATGCAATGTAATATGTTATTTCCGGTTTTAAAGTTGATTTTATTGAGTGTTGGTTGTTTAGATTTGATGTACATGGCCTCCAATATCTGAAGGTTCCTCTTATTGTGTGTAAGAGTAAGGATCACAGTATTGTTGACCAAAATCTGTCTGATATTGCCTACATGTTTATGTTTTTCAGAGAAATGTTATTTAATAGTACTCTGATCAGAAAGATGACATGTAAGTCAAGTTAAGTAAATTCAACAATTATGGATAAAACAAAAACAAAGAAGTTATTAGTTTTTCAGAATCCTTTTTTTTTTTCTTTTTTTTTTTTTAATCATATCACCCCGAGCAAGGCGGTAACACCACTGAAGCACAGGGGGGCTACATAGGAGTGAAAAGATTGGAAAAGAGAAAGCCGGAAACCACATCCTAAACAAGGAACAAGGGATGAACCTCTTCACCTGTTCAATAGACATGGGTGGAGTGTGAACCGGGTGATAGTCTAGTCTATCTACTCCAATTGATAGAGAGATAGGATGTAAGGTTGCCTATATTCATGTATTTTTGTGGAAGTGGGGGAAATCTGTCGTCATGACAGACGCAGACATATATATATATATATATATATATATATATATATATAGTGGGGGTGTAATTTAAATAAGGTGTACCATGGTAGCAAAAACTCCCCCAAACATGCTTGACTAAACAATGCTGACAACCTCCGCCCATCAATGTCCCATTAAACTTTTCAAATTTCCAATTTAGTTATCAAAAGGATGTTTTTTTCTCTTGACACTGCTATTATTTTAACTACGTTCATTCACTCCCTTGGCAATGTTTGCTTTAAAAAGTAATCATTAGATTTGTCATAAAACCTCAACATACAAGGAAAGTAAATTTATGTTTTTATTGGTTAGAATTTACAGCAAAAAAAGTTTTATCAGTAAAATCTTTTTTATTATTAATAGGAAAGACCAAAGTATTTGATTATTAGATTAAAACAGGCAACAAGTGATAAGCCTCTACTCTTGATCAAAAGACAAGGAAGGAGTGTAAACTAGGCAATAGCCAAACCTATATACTATTAGGAAGCTACAAAATTAAGAAATAGTGTATCATTTTAAAATAATACTTTGGAAACCAATCCTGCTCAATATTTGTGACCTGGTGCCATGCAAAGTTTGATAAATATACATTAACTGAAGGAATATATACTCACCTGGAGGTACTGCTTGAATTGAAATTCAACCAAATCTTTCACGATAGAAACATGACTCATTGTCCACATGAAAAAATCCTAAAAGAAAAAAAATTTTAGTTTAAAATCAAGAATTTTTTTTAGTCTTTAATGGCATGAATACATTACGGATCATTTTATGCCAAAATTTAATTTTCTTGAGAGCTTTGAGATAATAAAAATAAAACGTTCCGCTTTCACAATTAAACACATGGTAGATGATACTCAGCTTCTCTGCATATACAAGTTTATGTAGTCATGATTACTAGAGGCAGTGATATACAGGGCGCGATGGATGAATTATAGTCTAAATTATGCATAAGTGAAAATAACATTTTAACAGATATATTTACCAAAATTACACAAAATATCTTAAAATACTAAAGAGTAAATCTACTCAATAAAAATCACCATTTGGCTTCAAGTATGGTCCCCAAATGACTTTGGAATCTCCTGTGACTTTTCTGGATGGTCTCCTTGTTTAAGTTGGTGAATGTTATCATAATTCTTGCCTTCAGTTCATCTTTGATGTTACAGGGAGTTTTGTTGGCCCCTCACTCAACTGTGCCCCACATATAAGGAGGTTGCAGTCCAGGGCGTTAGATGGCCAGATATAAGGGGTAATGTGGTCACAGAAATTGTCTTACCGCCATGACTGGGTTCTTCTGCTTGTGTGGCATGTTGCAAAGTCCTATTGGTAGACACAGGGTTTTCTAACACCCAACCTCTTGACCCAGAGCAGCACTACTCCCACAAGGCACTTTACGTAGGCCTCTATGTTGAGCCTGCAACCTCGTGGGAAGATGAATGGATGTATAACATTGCCATTGCTAGTGATCATTCCAAACACCATGATGATGACTGAATATATCTTCCAACTCTTTCTGAATCCTTACCATGGTCACACAAACACTATGAAATGTTTGTATTAGAGTTTCCAGTGTGAATACTAAGCAATACAGCATGCCATTTCCAAATTTCTGGTGGAGTGAATTGCATCATGGTGCTCTCTTTCTGACTAACCCTACTATACTGTGAAGTCACCAAAAATAAATAACATGCATATGCAAAAATTAAAGATATAAAATGCTTCAATTTACCTATCAACCTGTATGTGTTTTATATAGTATTTTTATTAAAACTTAAGAAATTGTAAAATATTTTAGGGATTAATGCCTTGTAAGAGTTCTTTCCTCAACCTCTGTGGGTTATTTAATGATGAAATCTAAATATTTTGAACACAGTTTTTTTCTGATATTCATACTTCTAAGTTGATTTATTTGCCTATTTAACAGAACATCAACTTATGCGTCAATATAATGTGGAAATTTAATTTTATTAGGAGCTTTGAAGTAATAAAAATATGATATATATTATTCTACTTTCACATTTGAGTACATGGTAGATGATACTCAGCTTTTGTGCATATACAGGTTTGCATGAACATAATTACTACAGGTAGTGATGGGTGTGTATTATGTTGTAGTTTTGTATGAGCTATATTTTGGAATACAGTTTGATTTAAGAAATTGTAGGATATGAATTAATGTCGTGAAAGAGTTCTTCCATGTTGATTGATGTATTATTGATAATTTTACTATAAATAGTTATTGTTGGCATTTTTATACTTTCATAGTGTTTTGTTTTTATCACTATTTACCCATAGCTGGAACCATAACAGATGTTACCACTTGTATGTGTGTGTGTGTATGAGAGAGAAAAAGAAAATTAATATAAGGTTTGTTACTTACCTGTTACCTAACTCTGCCAAGTTCTACAAGTAAAAAATGCGAGAAAAATTTAAAAAATATATTAATTTAACTTACACTGGAATGAACTGTTGTGGCAGGTGAAGACTTCAGGGGAAGATCTTTTTTAGTCTTTCTGGAAGCCAATCGCAAAACACCACTGCTGACTTTTTGCAGTTTCTACAAAGAAAAACAAAATAAGAAAATATTATAAATGCTTAAATTTGTTGTACTTTCACTTAGAAGCTACCCAGATAAATACATCTACCTTAATCCATTTATTTGCCATGTTAAGGTTCAACAGTCCAATGTCTGATTTCAAACACTAAATGGTAAGGATTCTGTTTGACAAATTCTTGTTAATTTCTTCATTTTCACATAAAGAACCCAACTAACCAGGATATTCTTCTTTTACATGCAACGTGTCCCCTCATTGCGTAGGTGATCATGAAAAACAAAAATTAAAATAGCAGACTTTTTCTTTTTTTTTTCTCCTCCATATCTCATTCTCTGATGAAGCTTTAATAAAAATGAAACATGCTAGATTGATAAACGTTTCCTACTGGTCCTTATCCAACCCTAGGTATGTGAATTAACAAATATACATATGGGAATACACACATGTATAAAAATATTATTCAGGTGTTAATAAAACAGTGCTCAATGTAGTATAAACAGAGAGATTATATATATATATATATATATATATATATATATACATACACACACACACACACAGGATTAATGTGGAGAAGTTTGTCACTTAACTGAGCAGAGTCATGCTGACCTCAAAGTTTTGTGATGTCATTATGATGTCTGCACTCAGCAGGGCTTATTTTTTAATCTGGTGATTGCCATTACTACGTAGCTACAATCTGCTCATTAAAAAATAACAGGAAATCATAATGGTGCCTTCAGGAAACTTTGAAGTTGTCGCGATTGCTCAATTAAGTGATAAACTTCTTCACATTAATCCTATTAATGCTTTATTTCAATATTGAGCACTTTATGACAAAAACCTGCTTGTCAAAACATGTTTTTATCATTCATATATACAAAAGAAAAACAGGAAAGTATCAGTGCATAGCTGCATAAAAAATCCAAAGAAAATAGCTTTTGCAGGGTATATATACTCACAGATTGGATTTATACTCAGATTGGATTTATACTCACAGATTGGATTTGAGTCTGTAGACGATCTGTATGCATAAAGACAGAACGGCGTTCGGATTCAGCATAGACAACCCAAATTTTGGAAGCAGATTCTTGAATGAGTGGCCTGAAAAATTGGAATAAACAATATGGTAATGGATAAAAGAAGAATGGCTATTATTTTACCCTATGGAGTATATATATTTTAATTTGGAAGTCAGTTGATTACGCAACCTACATTTCAACCTTTTGGTATTTTCAGGTGTTTCATATCAACTTATAAAAGCTCTACATTATACGTGTATTGAGCACTTTTTAATACAATTGTATACTTGTCTAATTTAATTTTGACCAATAACTAGTGTTTGTGTCTGTGTGTGTTTTAAGAATGGATTTTTATTAATCTGATAGATGTTTTTTTTTATCACTTTAAACATTATTACAAAAAATATACTGGATTAATGAAATTCAATCTCAAAAAAAAAAATCTTTGTTTATGTTTGGATACAAAACTCTGATGATATGAAAAATTTTGAGAACTCTATGACAAGAAATTTTGCTTGAAAGCATAAAATTGGCTTTGTCTGAGCATCTGTTCCTTTGTGGCCAAGCAGTAAAGCATGCCAGGTTAAATAGTGACACTTTCCACCCTGAAGGATGCAGGTTCAATTCCTGTTGCAAAGTGCAAATTTTTCTTTAGTAAAATTTCTTGAACATTCAGTGCATTAAATAAATAAATATACTGTTTATGACATAATACTGAGTGCTTACTCGATTACAAGTAGACACTAATAATAACATTTAAACTGAATATATTATCATAGCTCACTTTCTCGTGATTATAATATTAGCTCTTGCTTAGGTTACTTGCTGTGACATCTGTTAGAAATACTCTTGACTGACTCCAATAGAAATTACTGCAATTAAAATTTTTAGTACATTTTTCTTGCATTCAAAGTGATTTTTTTTCTGGACCTAGTATGTAAAAATTTTCTAAACAATCTCAATTCAAGTGCTTTTAGCTATTTTTTAAGCCATTATCAGGATGTTTCCTTTTGTCTAACTGAATATATATATATATATATATATATATATATAAATTTCTTTTTTTTATTTAAAATTAATATAGTTTACATTGCAACATAGAAATTTCTATGTTTTGAGAGTTTTACCTTGTCATCAGGCAATGTTTGATCATTGTTGTGAAAATGATTTTAACAAACCTAATTATGCTCTACAATATTTGTTGTAATGAGCACTTTCTTAAAAATTAAATGCTGGAGAACTCAGAATTCTAACACTGTTGGTTCTCTTCACCTAGATTTATATATATATATATATATATATATAATCTCTGAGGATTGTGTTTAGCAGAAAACAGTCAGTCGCCTCTGAGTGTTGTCCTCAATGTCCACTTTTACATTTACATATGCTCTATCTCTGATATTGAGCACTTTAATCCATAAATATAGCATAAACTATATTTTATCATATATATGTGTGTGCATGTGTGTCTCATAGAATGAGATATATATATATATATATATATATATATATATATAATTTATTTGTTTGAACATTTTTTTTTTTACAGATATTCATATTTGAATAGTTATTATGTTTTTAATGAAACAATATTTATATATTTATTTCTACCAGCCTGATTATTTAGGATAAATTCTGTTACAAAAACATGTCATTCAGCAGTATTCGAACCTACGACCCCTATCAACATAGGGGAAGCCACCAATTGACATGGTACAACCACAAATGATTTTACAGTCTAATCGAAGTCAAATCAAGTCTTATATAACACAATTGAATAACCATCTCTGCTCTGAAATGTATTACGTCAACAAATATAAACATACAATGTTACAGAAAGTCCTGAAGATTAACAAAATGGTTTTAACAACTGACACATTTAATTTATTTGTTTGAACATTATCTTTCATCAATACTCGTATTTGAGTAAATAATCTTTTTTTAACTATATATATATATATATATATATAAACTAAAAGTCAACCACGGTTTCAATCAACGATCTGGCAAGTGAAACCGCGGTCAACTTTTGGCTCATTTTTAGATTTAGTTCGGGTCTTTGCTCTACTTTCATACTTTCGTATTGGTTTTTTTTTTCTTTCGAACACGGCTTATGCTTTGTTTGTTTCTTTTTTTTATTCCCCTTTATCCATTTGGTAGTACCTTTTGGGTTTGACGACTTACTTTACCAATTTGTTAGCAGTAGGTTTTTCTGATTTCGGTCGTGATTAGTGCTACTGTTTTATTGGTACGTTTTACAATATATATAACTCTACTCTCTCCCTTTTCCTTTTTTTCTGTTTAAAAGGTTGTATCAAAAATAGTTTTGATTTGGCTTCTTTTTTTTAAGCTGATTTCATGTATGACTGACCATAATTCCACCATATTATTATTAATATTATATTCATCCCATTAGTAATACTTTTCAGCCACACATATTGTTTCAGGTGTTATAATGGCAGATAAAAGTACTGATAGTGTTATTCTTCAGCATCACAACGGCTTACAAAATTTGGGAATTCAAAGTAAACGAAAAAATATCAGTCCCAAACTGTTAAAAAAAATTTACAGCAATTATCAGAGTTAACCCCTGAAAATACCATGATCATATCTGGTTGATTGATTGAATTGATATTTTTACAACTTTTTGTAGGTTATTTAAAGCCAAAAATATTTTTGGATTAAATAAATTCTTTTTTTGTAAAATAATAATGTATTACTTTAAAAGTTCTACTAATTAACCCATATCAGAGAGGAGAAGAGGAACTCATACCTTTTCTAATGATATTTGTGTGTGAATATAATGAACCTGCCTGGAAGAGAAACTATGATTTCCAATTCTAAGCAGTAACCCATTACACCACCCACACGTCCATCTTACAGCACCTGACCTACTCTAGAATTCACGCCTAGGTACAGTCCACTGCTTAACTTCAGTGATTAGTGAAGAACATGTTATAATTTCATTGATTCTTGAAAATTAAAAAATATTTTTTTTAGATTGTAAGAATTTTTTTTTGAGGTAATAATGGTGAGGTGATACATTTTACCCATAGCTGGAGGGTATTCATACCTTTCCCAAGGGTATTTGTGCATAAGTCAATATAAAGAAACCAAAGGAAATTGGAACTCTGCTCTCTGATTAACAATTCCAAGCTATTATTCATTACTGCAGCCACACATCCAATTTTAGAGTACTTGGTATTCCCAGGTGATCACCTATCTATATACTGGCCAGGCTCAACACTGCTTAACCAGTGATCATATGGGAACCAATGTTTCAATATGGCGTAGCCTGAAGCCCTTTACATCCCAGCACATCTAAGCTTACAGCACTTGGTATCCCAAAGTGGTCACCCATTTAGATACTGACAGAGTTCGGCATTGCTTAACTTCAGTGGTTTCAACATTATGTGGCCATAAGCCTTGAGAACTGGAATGTTTGATGAACATCAAAGCCAGCTCAGCTCTACCCACCATTTTCAAAATGATAGATTTCAGACACTTACCTTACAGTAATGAGATCTGGTGTTGTGATCTTAGAGGAATCAGAGAGATCTATATTATTTAACTGGGTCCGAAATATTTCCTCCAAAGCCTGGGAAAAAAAAAAAAAAAAAAAAAAAAATTAAATGCAATGTTATTCAAATCAAAATTCTCCATAAATATTTTGATATTTCTTATTTATCATCATTGTTTTAATTATGCCACATTGAATTTTCCAAGAAAGAGAGATACACTGCATAATTCTGCATGCAATCTTTCCAGAGATGATTTCAAAATTAGCTCATTTTCAATACATTTTCACCTGAATAAATTACTGTGTCTTTTAAATGTTAAAGAGGCGGAGACAAAATTTAATAATAGCATGAAGTAGTAGCTGCATAACAGAAATTGGTTATAGAAAGTTTAAAACTAAATTATACTTACTGGTTTTTTGCAGACATAAAGTTCTTCCCAAACCCTTTTGGCTGCGGATGCAACGAGATAAAGCCCTTCATGCAAACTGGCACTTTTTGTAAGATGATTCACAGGACACATATCCCCGTCTAGGAGCTGGGTATCAACGTGCCAAGTAGTTGCTCGTGGACGAGATTCATTTAAATTAGTCCCACTGTAACAATAAGCAGAAATTAACACATTTGATGTTAATTTGGATATTTCATATATTATCATAATTCTGCTTGTTCTTTAGTTAGCACATACATTATGCCCTGCCAATGCTTCATGAATAATAATGAAATATTCTGTTTGGATGCAGTGAGAAAAAGAAAGAAGATAAAGTTGGCGATAATACTCTTATGCACTTAACGTCTGCTTCAGTGAAACAGAAAACTAAGAACTGGTTCCATGCTCCTCAAAACCTCAAAATAAGAGGTTTTGTTGCTGGATATAGTTTATCGTCATACCCAGAATTACTGATGATTGTTATTGCAATATTTTGTTAAAGTTCTTAAGTTCAAATATTTAATAATGAAGTAGAGTGATTTCTAGAGTTATTATATATAAGAGCTTATTTAATCCATAACTTAGAAATTATGATTCATCAGAAAATTAAAATAGCACAAGTGAAATTTTCATGAGTACTGATAGTTATTACTAGGTTATCCCTAAACCTGTAAGGTTTCTTTTAAAATCAGTTCAGGATGCAAAAATTGGAGTAGATAGACTAAACTATCGCCTGGTTCACACTCCACCCACATCTATTGAACAGGTGAAGAGGCTCATCCCTTGTTCCCTGTTTAGGATGTGGTTTCCGGCTTTCTCTTTTCCATTCTTTTTACCCTTACGTAGCCCCCTGCGCATCAGTGGCGTTACTGCCTTGCTTGGGGTGATATGATTAAAAAAAAAAAAAATAATGATCTAAAAATATCAATTTTATTATAAATTATACATTTTAATTTATATTTGAAGATGAGAAAAGATTTATTGCTCCACTGGGTTTCATAGTTAACATATTCTGAGAAAATTTAGGATAATAATTGTAAAACAGTTTTTTTCAAAATAATAAATATATTTTTTATTAACTATTCGTTAATAAGTATTTTCCAGCTATAAAGCAAATTGTTGTAACCCCAAGAGGTTACAGCATGAGTAATTGCCAAAACAAAGGTTGGGAAAAATAGCATATCAACAAGTACAAGACTTGCACGCTGTGTAAAGTAGATGTACTGCTAGTGAATTGCTAGTCAGTATAATCACTCTCTATTCTGCCACCATTTTACTCTAATAATGTCCATGTAAGTAAGAAGATAGGTACATTCCATTCCTGTTACAGATAGGTATACAACACAAATATATCCTGATTTAAACTATGAAAATAAAATATTTTACAAGATCAATAGATATGTTTTACTCTTTAACATTAAAAGAGAAGTTTATTCCATAAAATGTACTTTGAATACAAAATTATGAATTAATTACTGAAAACAGTAAAAGAAGGTTTATTGTTCCACTGGGCTTCATAGTTAGCACACTGCATGAAAAATTGAAGTAATAGCTTAAAACAGGGTAGCCTTTTTCAAAACATAATGCCAACTTTTTATTAGCTAATAACTAAATATTTTCCAGCTTGAAAACAAGTGAAAAGTACCTAAAATGCTATAAAGCAAATATATCCTGATTTAAAGTATGAAAATAAATTATTTTACAATATCAATAGATATGTTACTCCTTTACTTTAAATGTGAAATTTATTCCATAAAATGTATGTCAAAAACAAAATCAATAATACTGAAGATCACAAAAGAAGGTTTATTGTTCCACTGGGCTTCATAGTCTTTTTTTTTTTTTAATCATATCACTCCGAGCAAAGCGGTAATGCCACTGATGTGCAGGGGGCTACGTAAGAGTGAAAAGATTAGAAAAGAGAAGGCCGAAAACGACATCCTAAACAGGGAACAAGGGATGAGCCTCTACACCTGTTCAATAGACGTGGGTGGAGTGTGAACCGGGCGATAGAACACATTGCGTGAAAATTTGGAGTATTAGTTTAAAATAGGTGTAGTCTTTTTCAAAATAAGTATATTTTTTAATAATACATACTTGTTTCTTCCTTGCATTTATTTCAAAATATATAATGGCAACAAATTAGCATGCATTTATTTATTTACCATCAAGTCATGTGACACATATAGACTATTCACCTTGAAAGTAGTTTATAAAAAAAATGTGCTAATGTAGTGTAGAGAATTGCAAAAATATGTTGTGTTGTTAATATTTAAATTTACTTAATAATGTTGTTATAATGTATTATGAATGTTTATTATTTTTCACATTCATAACAGTTGGAATATAATATGCAAGCGTTCGTTTATATATGCAGACTGTCATCAGAATATTTATCAAAAACAAATACTGTATTTCCTATTAAAACATCATAAAAACAGCCCTAGCTTATGAAGCCCTTGTCTAATTTGAATGAAATTTGGCACTGCACTTGGCAAGGGTTCAATTGGTTGGGGTGTTATGTATTTTTTAAGCTGTATTTCCAGAACAAACAAGAGATTAGAGTTTTAGTATTATATATTTTATATATTTATCTTTATAAAAAGTATATATATATGAAATTTTATGGAAATTTACAAAATTGGGATTAACCAACATATTTATTTAAATTTATTTGAATAAGAGAAAAAAATAATGTTCAATGTGTTAATACCAATTTTGTAAGTTTCTGTAAAATTTTGTAATATTGTCTTCAGTTATATATGTTTACATTAGGAGAAATTCCAGAGCAGGAATGAATATACTAAGAAAAAAAAAAAAAAAAAAAAAAAAAAAAATCAGTAAAACGTGTATTTATATGGCTTAATTTGGATATTGTTTACCATGAAATCTTCTGTGATTGAGTGGTAGGACATGTCAGATCTAGTAACAGCATCTCCCTGGTGTATAAGAGTTGCAGGCTTAAATCCTGCTGGAAGATAGATTTTTCCAAAACAAGAATTCCCAAATATTTAGCTCAGCGGATATTAGAAATGTACCGTTTGATTATAGAAAAACCAGACTATCCACCCAAATATGAGTATCCATTAAAAATAATGTTCAAAAAATAAATTTAATTTATATATGTCAATTCTTTTTATTTGCAGAGATTTATTAAGTTGTAATGCCAGCAATATTATTTTTTTAAATGTGCAGTTTAAGTGTCAAATAGAGCTTACCTTCGGCCAGGGTCATCGGTCAGTTGTAGTAGACAATAGCTGAGGCAACCAAGGAATTCTTGATCATAATTGCCAGGTCCAAACACCAGACTTCTGTTGTTGGTTAGTTTATGAAGAGCCTCCAAGACACTGGCCTGAGCAGCAACATTATCAATGGTACGAGATAGTTGAAATAAGATGGTTCTATTCAAGCATCGATAAATTGGATCCAGTGAAAGACCTGATGCTTTGAAGCAATATAAAAACGGCATTGTTATATTCTTTTAAACAGTAATCATGTAAAAATTAAAAATAAAAACTTTTTTAAATCATTTCACCCCAAGTAAAGCAATAACATCACTAAGAGTGAAAGTAAATGAGATGACTTTGAGATAGGAACATTCCATTCCTGTATACAGGTAGGTATACAACACAAATATATCCTGATTTAAACTATGAAAATAAATTATTTTACAATATCAGTAGATAAGTTTTACTCTTTAACATTAAAAGAGAAGTTTAATCCATAAAATGTACTTTGAAAACAAAATTATGTCTTAATTACAGAAGATAGGTAATAGCAATACAAAAAAAAAAAAGTTTCAGAAAATGGTGATTAGCATTGCATTCAGATTTTTGAAGATTGTAGGTTGCAGAAAACCAGAAGAAAATCCCAGGTGTAAAAAAACAAAAAACAAAAAAATATATTAGAATAGAACTTACAGTTACATCTAATTCAAGAGTAAAACAATGACACCTAGTTGCCAACCTAGGAAGATGCTTAATTTCACACAGTTGAGGTACCAAGAAGGAGTTTGAGTTTTGTATAATGGCATATCAACCTCTGTGGGTTATTTAATGCCAAAAAGGCGGCATTTTAAAGGTATTTTTCATAATGTTCGGTTATAGTAAAAAGGTTGATTTAGTCAGATTTTAATGAAAATATTTTGTTTTTATTCTTCTTTATTTTAGAAAACTGAAAATGTCTTCTAGTTTTGTATTCAAAAATGTTTTGCTGAAAATTTTTTTCTTTCAAAAATTTGTTATGGTAATAATTTCTAGTATTTTTAGTAATATTTTTCTTTCAAAAATGTATATATTTCTATAAAAGTTTATTTTTATACTTTCATAGTGTTTTGACCACACTTTAAGGGTTAACTATTTGTCCATAGCTGGGACCCTAACAGGTGCTACCATTCTGGGTCAGAGTGGACCTGGGAACAACAGCAATTAAGAGGTGGTTCCATGCTCCACACAACCTCCCAACTGGAGGTCTTGCTGCTGGATGCAGTTTATCGTCATACCCAGGACTAAGGTACCAAGAAAGAGAGAACATTAGGACAGTTGACATTAAAATATTTATAGATAAAGGCAGAGGGAAGCCATGCACGGCAGTAGGAATGTGACTGAAATCGAGATACCAGGTCGTTGACTTATGACATTACAGACCCTTCCTTGGATTCTAATGAGAAAATTATCTAGCAGTACATGACAGACCAACTTTCCTTGAAGCATATTTATCAATTGATTCAATATAATCTTTCCCCTTCATTGCAGCAGAAAAGTTTAGTCTGAGAAGGCACAATAAGTCAATGTTTGGAGGTTACCATCAGCCATACAGATGGATGGCAAAACAGGTTCTATCAAGCAATTAAAAAAAGAGCAGTTTTTTTACATTGTGGAGTTGCAATTCTCACACATAGTTTTTTTTTATTCATAGTTGATTTCTCATAGGCTTGTTGTCAAACAAGTTTAGCACATGGCTTTCTCTGTGCATTAAATGATGATCTGAGAAAAATGGTGTAAAATCACACCTTTCCAAAGGTCTTTCTGTGAAAGCTAATTCAAAAATAAAATGATGACACCTCGTTACCAATGGAGGTATACACTTAAATTCATGCAGTTGAGGAGCCAAAAAGGAGTGATTTTTAAAACAAGTGACATTAAAATATTTATATAGATAAGGGCAGAGGGAAGCTATGTCACAGCAGTGGTGAAGTGACTAAAGTCAGTTTATTAGGTCACAACTAATAACATTACACAGTCTTCTTTTTGTTGAGAATTTTGAAATAGATAACAGGAGAAAGATATATTGTGAGATGAAATTATTAAGAGATGCATGGTATTGGAGCAACGGACAGTTCTATTTTTTTTTTTTTTTAAATTATTCACCACAAGGCAACAAAGCCAAGACGACAGAGGAGGTTATGGAGTATGAAAGAGAATGACAAGATTTTAGTGTGTAGAAAGGACTATAAAAGAACTGGTTTCAAGAAGATGGTGATTAACATTGCATTTAAATTTTTGAAGATCTTAGGGAAGCAAGATTGATGCATTTTTTATGGCTTGTCAACCCATTGCAGGTTATTTAAACCCAAAACATATTTTTAGATTGTAAAAAGTTTTTTTTGCATGAGAAGGAGATAATAGTTTAGTGATAATTAGTAATTAACTGATAGATGATGGAGAAGCCGTGCATTCATATCATTTCAAAGTTTGTCTATACTTCTTAGATGAGGTAGTATTTGCATTATTTACATTGTTCTGACTGCTGTCCTCATCTTTATTATCATATTTACGATGTTTCAGCGGTTGTACACTCTGGCCTTCTTCATATGCGAGGAATTTTGAAATGAACCTTTTATTTCAATTACATGGGGATATCCTCAAGGACACATGGCCTAGTGGATATAGATGTTGGTTAGTTCCAGTGACTTAATCCAAAGAGTTGTGAGTTTAATACCAGGCTACAGTGGTAGTGAACAAATAACTTAATTAAGATAAAGGGCGATAACTACATAACTACCAGATGTGGCAAGGCACATGGAATGAGAATGATATACCCCCAGTGATCGGTATAAAAGACTTGGTTCAAAATTCCTAGCAACCAGAAGAGGGTCAGCGAGGTCCCACCCTTTGAAATAGTTAAATGTAACCACCACTTCTACTCCAACAGTTTCTTTTCTCACACTTCCTACCTGTGTAACTCTTCCATTTACTTGTTTCCTCTGACAGTTACAATCTCCAAAAATTTAAATGCAACCTCAACTGTGATCTTCTATTTTCTTGAATCCTGTTCATCTTTTTTACTTTCTTCAAGACCCACTGTACCCAGTCTTTTCTCTCACTGTAATCCCTTGCACACTAGTAGTGGCAGTCCTGCCTTGCTTTGAGTGAAATGATAAAAGCTTTCATGATGTTGCCCCATGACCAAACTGGTAATGCTACATTTCAGCAATAACAGTTTCCTTGATGGGAAAAGATGATATAGGTTGGATTCCTGTCAGGAGGCCTATTTTTCTTTCATAGGACTTCTTGATTTAGGCCCGATTGATATTAATTTTACTATTTAAGAAAATAAAAAACAGGGACGTTAGCTCAAACACACAGAAAGTTTATAGTAATAAGAGAGTTGACTGTTGTCTCGTTGTTTGCATTATTGGCATTGTTTAGTAAAAGTCGTCTAAAATCATTTTTACCATCTGTTGATAGTCTGGAGATTTTTTTTACTATAATCTTCACCCTAAGAAAAGAAAAGAACAGAAAAAAGAAAGAAAATAGAAAAAAGAAAGAAAAACAACAGTATGAAAAAGAAGCCAGTTAAAAGAGTAAAAAGAGAGCCACTCAAGTGAGAATGAGAGAGAGAGAAAGAAGCCAGTCAAGAGAGAAAGCAAAAAGCTACTCAAAAAGAGAGAGAAAGATAGATACATAGCAAGGAGCCAGTTGAGAGAGAGAAAGATAGATACACAGTAAGGAGCCAGTTGAGAGAGAGAAAGATAGATACATAGCAAGGAGCCAGTTGAGAGAGAGAGAAAGATAGATACATAAAGCAAGGAGCCGGCTGAGAGAGAGAAAGATAGATACATAGGCAGAGCCAGTTGAGAGAGAGAAAGATAGATACATAGCAAGGACAGTTGAGAGAGAGAAAGATAGATACATAGCAAGGAGCCAGTTGAGAGAGAGAAAGATATGTAGATACATAGCAAGGAGCCAGTTGAGAGAGAGAAAGACAGAAAGCAAAGACCCAGAAGGGGGAGAGACACAAAGCAAAGACCCAGAAGGGAGAGAGAAAGCAAAGACCCAGAAGGGAGAGACACAAAGCAAAGACCCAGAAGGGGAGAGACACAGCAAAGCACCCAGAAGGGGGAGAGACACAAAGCAAAAGACCCAGAAGGGGAGAGACAAAGCAAAGACCCAGAAGGGGACATAAAGCAAAGACCCAGAAGGGGGAGAGACAAAGCAAAGACCCAGAAGGGGGAGAGACACAGCAAAGACCCAGAAGGGGAGAGACCAAGCAAAGACCCAGAAGGGGAGAGACACAAAGCAAAGACCCAGAAGGGGGAGAGACATAAAAGCAAAGACCCAGAAGGGGAGAGACACAAAGCAAAGACCCAGAAGGGGGAGAGACACAAAGCCAAAGACCCAGAAGGGGGAGAGACACAAAAGCAAAGACCCAGAAGGGGGAGAGACAAAGACCCAGAAGGGAGACACAGCAAAGACCCAGAAGGGGAGAGACACAAAGCAAAGACCCAGAAGGGGAGAGACAAAGCAAAGACCCAGAAGGGAAGAGACACACAAAGCAAAGACCCAGAAGGGAGAGACACCAAGCAAAGACCCAGAAGGGAGACACTACAAAGACCCAGAAGGGGGAGAGACACTACAAAGACCCAGAAGGGGGAGACAGGCCAAAGACCCAGAAGGGAGAGAGACACAAAGCAAAGACCCAGAAGGGGGGAGAGACACAAAGCAAAGACCCAGAAGGGGAGAGACACAAGCAAAGACCCAGAAGGTGGAGACAAAGTAAAGACCCAGAAGGGGAGAGACACAAGCAAAGACCCAGAAGGGGGAGAGACACAAAGGCAAGACCCAGAAGGGGAGAGACAGAAAGCAAAGACCCAGAAGGGGGAGAGACAGCGCAAAGACCCAGAAGGGGAGAGACACAAAGCAAAGACCCAGAAGGGGGAGAGACACAAAAGCAAAGACCCAGAAGGGAGACACAAAGCAAGACCCAGAAGGGGAGATACAAAGCAAAGACCCAGAAGGGGGAGAGACACAAAGCAAAGACCCAGGAGGGGAAGAGACACAAAAGCAAAGAATCAGGAGGGAGAGAGACGAAAAAACAAGGCATAAACTAAAGGAAACATAATCAGATAAAACAAGAAATCTGGAAAAAAAAAAAAAAAAAAAAAAGGAAAAAAAAAAGAAAAAGAAAAAATTACAAGTGTTAAAATTTACTCACCCTTCCTCTTAGCCTGGGAAATCAGCTTGCTCACAAATTCAAATACTTCCTTAGACTCTCGTGTAAAAACACCTGCAAATAAAACTCCATTTTAATGAAAAGCAATATTATGACAGAAGTGACTAAATAAACACTAGAGAGAAACTTTGGTCTTTTGTTTGTGAAAGGTCAGTCAATGACCATCTTGTTTATGCATTTAAAAAAGAAAAAAAATGTTATGAAATGCATTATTATATTTTCTATGAAACTGATTGTTGGCATTCTACAATATTGTTCCAGTTTTTTTCAATTGCCTATCAATATGAAAAGAAACAATTCATAATACTTTATAAGTATCAACAACAGAGAAACAGTGCTGTATTTTGTTTCTTTATATTGAATTTTATCCTCAATTACCTGGCACATCTACAGGATGCGATGAATTGTCGTCTAAATTATTAAAAAATATCACTAACGTTTCATTTTAACAGGTATATTTACCAAAATTACACAATACTTTTAAAATACTAAAGAGTAAATTTATTCAATAAAATCACCATTGGCTTCAACCACAACCTCCAAATGATTTTGGAATCTCCTGCAACTCTTCTGGATGGTCTCATTGTTTAAATTGGTGAATGCTACCATCTCTAATAATACAAGGAGTTTTGTTGGTTTCTCACTCAACTGTGATCTGCACAGGGGGGTTGCAATCAGGGGAGTTAGGTGGCTAGATGTAAGGGGTGGTGTGGTTTCAGAAATTGTCTGGCAGCCATGACTGGGTTCTTCTGCTTATGTGGCATGGTGCAGAGTCCTGATGCCAGACATAAGGTCTTCCAGCAGCCACCATCTTGACCCAAGGCAGCATGACTGCTTGAAAGCACTTGAAGTAAGATCTGTGCTGATTCTAAGGCCCTCACTAACAAATTTGGGGGTTCTTTTCTTATCAAAATGATCAGAGTGAGTTTTCCAAGCTGTCACATCTTTGTAATCACCCTAGACTCATTCAACTCTTTTTGAATCCTCTGCACTGTCCTCAGATTGACGCCCTAACATTAGAGTGTCTGCTGAAAATGCCATGCAGTACAGCATGCTGTTTTTAAATTTCTGGTGGCATGTGCATGTGCATTGTGAGGCAATGGATATTGGCTCAAAATGAGAAATCGGAGTGCCAAGTTCGAATTCCAGTTGAATTTGCTGCATTCACTTATGCACAAATACCCTTGGGAAAGGTATGAATCTGTTGCTTCTCCCACCAGCTATGTGTTAAATAGCAGGACAAATTGGATTCTGTAGCCTTGGATGGGAACCAGTTAACTGCAGAAAATAATGGCAACCTACTGCAGGAAAATCTTCTGTTCAGTGAGTAATATCTATTTTGAGATATGATCACCCAAACATGTATTACATATGACTTAACTGAATGGCTGAATATTGTCATGGTGCTCTTTTCCTCACAGATGGTGCCCAACCGATCCTACAATACTGTGCAGTCAACAAAAAAAAAAACAAACATGTATAAATTACAAATGTAGTAAAAAATAAAAATAAAAAAAAATGAAAAAAAAAGAAAAGAATCTTAAAAATAGTTTTCTGAAAACAACTTAAGAGGAGTAGTAGTAAAGAGAGTGCACCATAATAAAACAAAACCCAATCCATGTATAACAATTCCAAATAAAGCAAGTGCTAGACCACAACCTTTGTTACCATATAGTGATGACCAAACATTAGAAAATTATCTGAATAAAGCAAAAAAACGAACCAAATATAAACTTTGTAGAACAAATCTACATAAAATAGCAGACACATTTCATAGCTGAACTCCATGGCTTTAAGTCTTGTACCCTCAGGATCATGAAGTGTGTGTGTGTGGGGGGGTTGCACACTGGTTTGATCTGGTATCCAATGAGGAGCTATGCCAGAGAATCTGCCAGCTGAATATCCTTCATACCATTGCTCAGCACCATGTTTGTTGACTCAGTCATGTTCTGATAAACACCTGACTAGAGGCATACACCAGTTCAAACTATCATATGCAAACTTGTAATAATCTCACATCCACTAGAAGAATGCCATACACCAGGACCTCTGGCAAATTAATCTGGTGCTGGGGGATATTCCAACACTCTTCCAAAACCATGAGAGCTGGACAAGGTGGCTTTTGTGGTTTGTGGAAATTTAGCAGTAGCAGCATCTCCTGGTCAGTATTCTTTGTAACTTTATGGACAGGGATAGGTTTGAAGTATGATTCTCAGACAATTCAGTATAAATTTTTCAGAAGACAATATCAAGAATCAAGTCCTGAAATACTAATGACTTCTTGAAGTTAGAGACAAAAATTATTTTATGCATTCCACCAAAAGAATTAAATAAAAATAAAATAAACAATTTAACACTTGCGCTGCTGTTGATGTACTTATACATCTTTAAAAAACTAACATTTCTGCTGTTGACATTATATATATATATATATATATATATATATATATATAAAGAGAGAGAGAGATAGATATTATTGTTATAATAATAGCATACTGCAACTCAAAACCTATCAAGCTATATTGGCTACATATTTGTTCAATACTAATTTAAAATAACACAGACTGTGTGTGTGTGTGTGTATATATATATATATATATATATATATATATATATATATACTTACATACACAAACACACACATATGTTTATAAGAAACATTTGGTATTTATTGATCGAGCAGCTTGTACTACTTTGGGTTTTATAAAATCTTTCTTTCCAGATTTTTTTTTTTTTTCAGGAAAATAGGTTTCTCAAGTCCAGAGGTTTTTAGTGCTTTTTCCAAAATTCATGGGTGTTATCTTCCTAACATTTCATTTGAAGTTGTGTGGAATGTGAACATTATGATCATGGCATTATTTTCTCTTCTAGTAACATGGGATATACATTTTAGTTGTTGCTGCTGTTTGTAGTCTTCAAATCATGTGGTTTCTGTTATTTAGTACAGTTTTTTGAGATGCTGTAGTGCCAGTCTACAATGTTCAAAGAAGGATGATCTTTGTTAAGACCCTCAGGTTTTACTTGCTCAAAGAATTTTTTTACCATAGATCTTAGAAAGTAGTTGCACACAACAGACAGTTTAGATATTTTTGAATGGATTCAGCGCCAAATATAGCATCCATGGAGCAATGGTGGATTAATGGATAGAGGCTAAGATTGAGGAATTGGAGAGTCAAGTTTGAATACTAGTCAGATTCATTGCATTCACTTAGGAAAGGGTATGAATCCATCTCTTCTCCCCCAAGTTATGGGTAAAATAGCAAAACAGACTGAGTTCTTTAGCTTTGAGTAGCAACCAGTCTATGACAAGAAAAACTCTGAATTCAAATCTATCTGGAAAGGGTTGGGCCCTGTCAGGCTGTTGTGCCCAATAAAAGCTCTACTTCTACTACAGCTGCAGTATATGCGGTGCCCCCGGGACTCTAATGAGTCACAGGATATTTGGATCTATATTCATATGAATGTCTCAATCTGACGCAGGTATTTAAGAACATGATTTCATTTTTGGTTTTGTACGAATTTGTGGGGGTTCAGTACAGTCTATTCGATGTTCTTTTTTTTTTTTTTGCCTACACTGTTTGTTATATATATATTTTTTATACTGTCCCTTGGAACTGCATCATTGAGTTTAGGCAGTACTGTGGTGTATATGATCGAATCCAAAATGGTGTTGCTCATGAGAGATCTTTATAGTCATTTATTTCTAGCAAATAATTTATTTTCCTCAAAATGGGCCAGTACAGTCAGGCAACAAAATCATTACAATGTAGCAGTAAAATTGTTGAAAATAAAAAATTATAAAATCAAAGTAAACATCCTAGCTTTATTTAAGGATCATAACCAGAAATAATAACATAATAAAATAAATCCCTAAGTTTCTTAAAATGTAAAAAAGTGTAAAATTGATAAAAAAAAATCCAGAGATTTATAATCTGAGTTTCTTTATTTTGACTTTTAGAAAAGTTTAAGTCCTGCAGAAAACCTAACATATGAGCATATTTGTTTTGGATTCAGTAGGCGGATCAAATTAATAAAATTTAATAATTATTCAGGATGTGGATCTTAAACTATATGAAACAAATATAGGAAAGTAAAATGATTATTTCTGGTCGCAGTGCCTATTGTACAGCTATGCCAAATACTTTAATATTATTGAAAATAAAATAAGTTTGAAATGACAATGTAAAATCTTACTGTAGAAATGACAATGTAAAATCTTACTGTAGAAATGACAATGTAAAATCTTACTGTGAAATGAAATGACAAATGACAATAAAATCTTACTGTAGAAATGACAATGTAAAATCTTCACTGTAAAATCTTCAGAAATGACAATGTAAAATCTTGACTGTTACTGTGAAATGACAATGTAAAATCTTACTGTAGAAATGACAATGTAAAATCTTACTGTAGAAATGACAATGTAAAATCTTACTGTAGAAATGACAATGTAAAATCTTACTGCAGAAATGACAATGTAAAATCTTACTGTAGAAATGACAATGTAAAATCTTACTGTAGAAATGACAATGTAAAATCTTACTGTAGAAATGACAATGTAAAATCTTACTGTAGAAATGACAATGTAAAATCTTACTGTAAAGAAATGAAAACAATGTAAAATCTAAAATCTTACTGTAGAAATGACAATGTAAAATCTTACTGTAGAAATGACAATGTAAATGTACACACATACTTCCTAACTTCTTATTTGTCAACTTACATCCAGTCGATATTTTATTCTGTATGATATGAATGAAATTAATTATAAAAAAAAACAAAAAAAAAAAAACAGTTAAATTTACATTAAATACAAATGTTTGATAATGAGAAGTCAATTAGTAAACACTTTTGTAGTCAAAGAAGGTTAATTTAAAGCTCAAGGTATGATTGTTACAGTTTAATCAGTAGTTGTATCTTGTTAGTAGAAACTAGTATGCTTTGTTAAGAGTGGTTTGTTAAGATTAGTATGGAATTATTCCAAGGATTTCATTCCACTATTTCAAATAGAAAAGTGTCTAAGAAAAAGATAAAAAAGAAAAAAAATTGTCTCAAATTTAAAAGAAGCAAAATTTCTGTTAAAAAAATGTGTCAAATTAATTGAGGACTTGAGACAAAAACTTGGACTGGATTTAAATGGTGGCTTTATATTTCTAAGCTTGGCTTAAATAAAAATTGCATTTCAATGTAATTAAGTTTGTAGAATTCGTATATTGTTGAATATACTATAAAATAGTATATTTAGTAACTTTTTCTTTATTCCCCATTGAACACTAGCCTAGTGCAAGGTTTCTCAACTGGTATTCCCCTGAACCCCATGATTTTGCAACAGGAATAATGGTAGATAAAACCTTTATGCAAGTGTTTCTTGATACATGAAAACTATTTCAAGTGTTCTGCAAGGATAAAAAGTTTAAGGAAAACTTGTCTATTCTATTTTCAATTTCCTTAAAGCCTATACTAAAATCCTCGGTTATACAAGAAAATATAAAAATGGTAGATATTAATAATGTTTATAATACTTTTTATAAATGGTTTCCCTGAGACATGAAAATTATTTCAAGGGTTCCACAGGAGTAAAAAGGCTGAGAAACACTAGTCTAGTGTACTGAATTGTTGGTTCATGAATTTGGTGATGTAGTAATTCTGAGTTCAATCATGGGGCCAGGAAGTGTGAACAAGGTGGGTAATAATTAAGTAAATAAAAATAAATTAGATATTTAGAAATATGGGCAATGAAATAACAATATACCCCTGTAGATTAAATAAAGGGTTCACTTGGAAATTCTCTGTAGGTTACATAGATTGACATGTACCTTATAAGGGCCAGAGGAAACAACAGCTGAAATGTTGTAATAACAAAGATTATCCATTGCAAATCATAATTATAAGAATTCTAATAAAAAAAATTATCAGAGCTATTGCTATGGTAACAGAGCTAAAGTAGGAAGGGTGAAGCCATTTGACACAGATTGACCTTGAACTCTGTCATGCATGCACACAAAGTTATGTTCTTGCTCACTTCCATTGAAAGTGTATAGAATCTGGCCATGTCCCCACACAATAGTGGTGTCATCAGTGACAATTCCATAGAAAAGGGAGCAGAAAATTTGCATTAAATTTTGCCGAAAGTTTTGTAATACCTGTGCAGAGACCTGCTAAAGTTGCAAAAGACATAAGAAAATGAGTACATGAGCTGAACATAAGTGTGCATGTTGTTCAAATGGCTTCCAAGATGGCTGACAAAATGTCAACAGTGACATACATTCTGTGAGACCTGCAACTAACAAAACTGATGAAAACAGCATAGATGTATGTGCAGCTGTTCGAAAAGATCTTAAAAATCACTATGATTGAGGATGTGAACATTAATTATGTTTCTGTCCAGGTCATTCTCACTGTAAATTTGGATATGTCTGCCAAAACAGCTTTCAGTTGATCAAAAGGAAAATCGGGTTTGAGGATGAAAACTTTTTGAAAAGTCGTAACAGGTGACAAACGTCAGTCTACTGTTATAACCCAAAATCAAGGCTCAGTCTTTGCTTTGGAAGATCCTAACCTCTCCAAGACCAAAGAAAAAGTCAAAGCAATGTCAAAACAATTTTGGCAGTTTTCTTTGGTGACAAGAGCATTTTTCATCATGAGTATGCTCTACTTGGTCAGACAGTAAATAAAGAGTATTTCCGTGACGAGTTGCATTTGAAGGATATTGCTCGTCAGAAAAGAACATAATTACATGCGTCTGGTTAGTGGCAACACTATCATGACAATGTATCTGATAATGCAGTGCTACTTATGCAGCATTTTTTGGTCAAACATAACATTCCCGAGGTCCAACAAGCATCCTATTTCCCAGATTTTGCTCTATACAAATTTTTCCTCTTTTCAAAAATCAAATCCTATTTAAAATGAACAAGATGTTAAAGAAATCCAAGAGAATGCAATGAAGCAACTGTTCACTACCCCCAAAAAGTAGATCCAAGAATATTTTCATCAATGGAAATAATGCTGGTTATGTAATATAATAATCTGGCCCCACCCAAGAAGGCTGATGAAGCGTGGGTGTTTTCGGTCATTGAAAGCAGCGGATGTCGTTTTGACCCTATTTCCGGCAGAGCGGAAATAGCTCAGAGCAAACAGACAGGTGACTATGAGAATTACGTAGGCGTCGAGTAGGCGTCGCGATCGAGGCAAGTTCCACTTTTGGAAGATATATAAAGACTGCGAAAACACAGATAAGTCAGTCTCGACAGAGTCAGAGTCAGAGTCAGAGAAGTCGAAGAAGTCAGTCTTGCCAGTCAGTCTTGGCAGTCACAGTCAGCCTCGACAGAAGTCAGTCTCGGCAGAAGTCTCGAGAAGTCGAAGAAGAAGCTAGACGAGCTAAGCAGAGAGGCCACACTCCCGTAGAACCCCCATTAGAAGCGCGCTCTCAATTCTCTGCCCTTGTGCCACACGGTCCATCGTTCATCAATAAAAATATAAGTCATATATTTTTATATACACCCGTGTTTGTTATTTGTCGCTATATAACAGTTAAAGTGTGCAACTTCAGAATGAGACTACTTTGAAGGAGATTAAATGATGAATTGATATGCACTTTAGTTTTCTTTTTATAGCACCATTCCCAATACTTTTTAATCAGACTTCATATTTTTGATAAACTTAAATATATATATATATATATATATATATGTAAAAACAGGCTCTTTGATTTGCTTCCAAAATTTGACATTCTTTTTTAAATAATCTTATATTACATAGACAAACAGCATAACAGTTATTGGTATGGAATGTGGTATCTCAGAGCCAAGCTCAGATTCCAGCCTAGTCTATGTATACAAATTGCATGTATGCATTTAAGAAAGGCACAACACTTTCTTTTTAGATGTTAAATATCAGGGCAAACTTGGCTCTCTAGTCTTGAATGGCAACCAGTCTAAAAAAGCAACTTTGAATTGAATCCATGGAAAAACTAACAGGAAATTATTCTAATATTTTTCCCCGGTAGTCATAGCAATTCACTAATAATCAAGAAATGGAAGCTATCAAGTGCTATGATCAATTATATCCTGAAGAGAAATGGAATTAAATCAAGACAAAAAATAATTTTGTATACTGAACAATATTTAACAGCAGAACCAGTTTAACAAACAATGATCCTGCAGACCAAAATTTATGCATTTTATATAAAGTTTAAAAATAAATATATCCAAAGTCTTTCTTGTGTATAAAAAAAGCATGTATAAAAGTTTTTTTGTGCCCTCATTTGTGAATAACCAGCGACAGTATAGAAAAAGGAGAAAATCCGAACACCAGTACAAAAAAAAAGTTTTTTTCTGAACACATCTTATAATTTTTGCATGTTATATCTTAAATCCCCATAATGCTGGGAAGTGAGGAATCCTCACTATGATGGATCATATGAGTAATCCTATGATGAGAGGGGTGAGAAATCCTCGCCACGATGGGATAGGTGAGGATTCTCACTAATGGATAGTGTGAGTTTCCTATGATGGGATGGGTGAGGCATCCTCACTACGATGGATTAGGTGGGGAAACCCTCACTACGATGGATTAGGTGGGGAAACCCTCACTACGATGGATTAGGTGGGGAAACCCTCACTACGATGGATTAGGTGGGGAAACCCTCACTACGATGGATTAGGTGGGGAAACCCTCACTACGATGGATTAGGTGGGGAAACCCTCACTACGATGGATTAGGTGGGGAAACCCTCACTACGATGGATTAGGTGGGGAAACCCTCACTACGATGGATTAGGTGGGGAAACCCTCACTACGATGGATTAGGTGGGGAAACCCTCACTACGATGGATTAGGTGGGGAAACCCTCACTACGATGGATTAGGTGGGGAAACCCTCACTACGATGGATTAGGTGGGGAAACCCTCACTACGATGGATTAGGGGGAGAAACCCTCACTACGATGATTTAGGGGGAGAAACCCTCACTACGATGGATTAGGGGGAGAAACCCTCACTACGATGGATTTGGTGAAGAAACCTAACTATGATGGATTTGGTGGAGAAACCCTCACTATGATGGATTCGGTGGGAAAACCCTCACTACAATGGATTCAGTGAGAAATCCTCACTATGATGGATTAGGTGAGAAATCCTCACTATATTGCATCGGCAGAAGAATTTTTAATACAGAGCAGAGCCACCGTCAAAATTGAAAAAAGAATTGTTAATAAAGAGATTAATATACGAAATCCAATTTTGCATGTCTTACCAGGTGTTCTCGGTGCAGTATTGGATGAGTGTTGTCCCATAACATTTGTTTCAGCTAAAAACGTAAGAAGAATGGTCCAAATATAGCAACTTTATAAAACCTATAGAAATGGATTTTGCTTCTTGGACCAATGAATCAATAATAAAGCATTTAGTCAGTTGACTTTGTTCAATCCCTGAAACCTTAGTAATAAGAATATCTTTGATGATATTTGTAATACGTAAATACACAACATCAAAGCTTAAATTACTCATTTCAACTAATTTAGAGCAACAAAAGAAAGGAAGCTGTAGAGAGCCATGACTATCCATGTCCTGAAAGCATAGATATAGAAAACAAATAATGGATAATAATGAGATAGATGAAGAATCCTTGCAATGTTGGAAGGGTGAGGCTCACTGTATTATTTCTCGTCTTGTTGATAAAGGATACAGGTGTGTCTGAAAAATATGACTTCAATATCTTCTTCACGCTTTGGGTTAGTGAAAAAGACCTTTTAATATAAAATATCATCAGTTTTATTGACAATGTTTTTATTATTTTGTTGTCTTTATTCCTTGAATTTCATTAACTATCCTATTAATTCTCTCTCTCTCTTATATATGTGTGTGTGTGTGTGTCCTGGATATGATGATAAACTATATCTGACAGCAAGACCTCTGATCGGGAGGTTTAAAGGAGAATGGAACCACTTCTTAATTGCTGTTGTAGCAGATGGATTAGGGGGAGAAACCCTCACTACGATGGATTTGGTGGAGAAACCTAACTATGATGGATTTGGTGGAGAAACCCTCACTATGATGGATTCGGTGGGAAAACCCTCACTACAATGGATTCAGTGAGAAATCCTCACTACCACCCTGGCTCAGGGTGGTAGCACATGTTAGGGTCCCAGCTATGGGTAAATAGCCCCTAAACTGGGGTTGTTTAAGAGAAAAAGAAAAGGTTAGGCTATGAGTCTTTAGATTTGGATAATAACTTGTCTAAAAGAAGAAAATCTCTGAAATAAAAACCTCTACAGGCTGAACTCTCTAACCTTGTGACATAATCTTCCTAGAGATGGTGTCTCAAAATCTCCTAAAATGGTTGGTGTTAGTAAGGACATACAGCTGTAAAACTTACTCCAATATTTCATGATAATTCAATTATGGAACCATTAAGAAAACCCTGTCCAATCCATGCTAGCATGGGAATGGATATTAAATAATGCTAATGATGATAACAACTGGCTACTATTTGGCTCTAGGCACACCTATTAGAGATGCTTGCTCTATTGTGTATACTGCAACTATACTAAGACGGCATTAGTCACAGTTTCTGGGGGAGAGCATATAAGCTGGTATTATTAATATTGCCTTACAGCAGGTGAAATGATTAAAAAAAAAAAATAAATAAATAAAAGAACCTGAGCAACAGCATGTCAAAAATTTGACAAGAGCTTGGCTCATCAAATTATATCATCAGATGGAGAACATGACATAAGCTTATAATATATACAGGCCTTCTTGGTGGTTATATACATTGATTAGTTCCAGTGACTTGACCCAAAGAGTTGAGTTCGATACCAAGCTACAGCAGTAGTGAACAAATAACTTAGAGAGTTAAGTTAAAGTGAAATAACTACATGGCTACCAGAAGTGGCATTGCACATAGAATGAGAATGATATTTCCCAGTAATCGTAATAAAGCATTTGGTTCAAAATTCCTAGTTCCTGAAGAAGACCAGAGCATACAATAGCCAAAATGACAAAGAGGAAGACAATAATCCAAACAATGTAAATAGTGTCCTCTTAAGGGTTCTTCATAAAGTCAGAGAAAAAAAAAGTATTTTTGATACACACTAATTATAAAATGAGCCATGAAGTGTTTCTTGCAATGCCAACCAATTAAAGGCATATCATGATTTGTTTATTGCATGTTGTTGTGTACAGACCAGTATCCTTTTAATAAGGCATTATTTTTATGAATTAAGCAATGTATAATAACCATTAGGATGTGTGTTGTGGTGCATTGGATATCGGCTCGGAATGAGAAATCGGGGAGCCGAGTTCATTGCATTCACTTACGCGCAAATACCCTTGGGAAAGTTATTAATCCGTCTATTCCTTCCAGTTATGGGTTAAATAACAGGACAGATTGGGTTCTATAGCCTTGGTCAGCAACCAGTCTACTGCAGAAAGCAATGGCAACCTACTGCGAGATAATCTTCTGCCCAGTCAGTCATGTCTCTTTCGAGACATGATCGCCCAAGCGTGTATCATGTATGGCACTTAACTGACTGACTGATAATAACTGTTAAAATTAATTCATGGCTTTTTAAAAACCTTGAATTGATGTGAAATATTCTACGCCATATTTTCTTTTAATGTAACTGAAATTAAAAAAAAAAAAAAAAAAAAAAAAATCTGAAAATAAGTGCCACTATAGGGTAACCCTTAGATATTAATTTGACTAAGCAAAAGATTGTCAATAACTATATATATATATATATATATATATATATTTTGATATTAATAAACAAACATATGATGATGCACATGTGTATTATTATTCAGGTGTTAATAAAACAGTGCCCAATATATAAAAAGAGCTGTATTATATATATAAGTAAATATACATATTATCCTATGTCTATGGCACAATTTGGAGTTTCATGCATTATGCAATCATCAGATATATATTTCAAACTGAGTTTGAAATAGGCATCTGTAGATTGCATAACTGAGTTTAAAATAGGCACCTGATGATTGCATAATACATGAAACTGAATTGTTCCTTAGATGTAGGATTTTATATATATATATATATATATATATATATGTGTGTGTGTGTGTGTGTGTGTGTCTAGATAAAGAGAACCAACAGGTTTAGAATCAAGAGTTTTCTGGCATTTACTTTTTAAAAAAGTGCTCAATACAACATAGGGCGTAGAGGGTAGCAGTCTAGCTGTAAATATGAGTTTTCCTTAGACATGTATGAATACCCCACATCCCCTAACATCTAACCTATATTTTAAATTTTCAAAGTCAACCTTCATTCTGATTAGTTAAATCAAACACACTCATAAGATCTAAATTTTCTGTCTCCTCCTTCCATATAAACTCTTTAATAAGCAAACATATTGTTTTCTATTTTCAAATGTAAATCATTTTCCCCAGAATTATTGAACATTGCCTGATGACAAGGTAAAAGCTTTAAATCTCAAAACAGAGATTTCTGTCACAATGTAAATTAATTTTAAATAAAAAAAAAAAAAAAAATATATATATATATATATATATATATATATATAGTACCTATAGATGGAATAATATTCTTATTCTGTATCCAAAGAAACACTATTCTTAAAAAAGTGCTCAATAAAAAGTAGAGCTAATAATAAATTTAACAGACAAATTGACACGTCAATAAAAACAAAATTTTGAAATTTGTACATGTATATATGCGTGCGTATATTAATCTGTATATGTGTCTGTTTGCCAGTGTATGTGTATATACTAGTCTATTTTTCCATGTGTGGATGTTTGTAGGTTTATATGTGCGTTTTTTTCTCTTCCTCGTTTAATATATGAATAACTTTCTAAATCTAATAAATTGTTAAATTTAGAAAATTTTTTAAAACTTTCGCAATAAAATAGATCTAATAGTCAATTAATAATGCTGATCTCAATTTAATCAAATATTAATACTAATGCCCCCAATAATTAATTAGAAGTTTGCTCACATATGCTCCAAATTAGAAGTTGCTTTATTCTGATTGGTTCACACTGTATATACAACAATGCCTCCCTGATTAAAGAAGTTTTGCTTGTTTTTAACCTTTTAAAACTCTTCAACTTGAAATAAACCTCATCACTTGATAAGACACAAGAAGTGTCGAAACAAAATAGCTACTTTTGTATTGATATTATAACATATTGATGTTATAATTTCTAAAATATATATATATAAAAAGATATTTTGTCAAGCAGGTTTTTGTCATAAAGTGCTTGAAATCATGGTAAAAATAAAGTGTTAATAGATTAATGCAGAGAAGTTTGTCATTTAACTGAGCAGAGTCATGTCGACGAAGCTTTGCGAAGACACTATTATGATGTCTTGACTCATCAGGACTAAATTTCCACCTGCTGTTGAGTCCTGGTTTTTATCTTATTTATATAAAAATTGGTGTAATTTGATATTTTGGTATGTGAGTAGTCTATAGATGGTTAATTATTTTTGATTGCTTTTGTTGTGTTGACTTTTTTTTAATGCTGTATTTTTTTTTTTTATTGTGCACATGGTTGATTTTTTTTGTTTTTCTTAAACAGTAAAATATGTGTGTGTATATATGGATCAAAAATACTTTTACAAATTTTGGAGGCAGGTGTTAGCAGCTGAGCTAGTAATGTAGACTTTCCACATCATGTCAGCTGAAAACATTAGTCCAAGAAGGTGCAATGAGTCAATTTCTTGAAGGTTAGCATCAGCCATGATGATAAAAGGCAGAGGGAATGGCTTTATTACCATGCATGAGATAAAATGATTAAAAAAAGTTAAGTACATGCCACAAGAACACGTCTGGTGATGATGATGATGATGGTTGCTCAATTGCTCCATGTCATCCTATCCACCTCAGCTCGAAATTAAGATTTAACCATTCCCGAAAAGAGCTCCATCCCACTGAAATATTGTTTTTGGCCAGAATTCAGAATGCAGAAGAAATAAATCTAAAAGACATGCCTGTGTAGCTAATCAGTATTGAGAAGAAGTGGATTCATACCTAATCAGAATTTGATAAACAAAGAAATTATAATGTTGATATAAAGTGGGGGATCAATTCTATATTATAATTAATATATAAACTGAACCCTCACTTTGTGACCATGATACCTTAGTCTAAACAAAGTCAAATTTGTGGTCAAGTGATCTAAGATGTGCCAGATCAATTGGTGGCTTTTCTTATGTTGATAGGGATCGCAGGTTCGAATCCTGCAGAATGACACACATTTTCATAACAAAATTTATCGTAAATAATCAGGCCGGTAGAAATAAATACTGTTTAATTAAAATCAGATTATCTACTCAAATACGAGTATCAATTAAAAAATAATGTTCAAACAAATAATTTCAATATGTCGATTGTTAAACCATTTCGTTAATCTTCAGGATTTTCTGTAACCGTTTTTATTGTATATATGTGGGTTTGTCTATGAATCAAAAAGAAAATTTGCTTTTGTCAATATGCAAATGAAATCATTAACATATAAATTAAAAAAGAAGTTAATAAAAAGTACACGAACCCTGCCATAATTTGTCAACAACTCTACTGGCAAAGTAGAACACGTTGTTGGCCATGTTGGCGTAACTTCCTCCCATTGCTATGGGTAAGGCAGCCTGCTCTCCCAGGAGTACGTCTGCAGCCAACAGGTGGTCCATGAGCGTTTTGATAATTTCTGTTTGATATTCCCGTTGCTGGGCCCTCAGAGCATGATCGGGCATTGCCTGAAAAGAGAAGATAAAGAAAAGCTAATTTGTATTTTTGGTCAGCATTCAGGAATAACATGGTCAACAAGCCAAAGTATGGGTCTCTAATTACTAAGAGGTCAAGACTTGGAATTAATCTAGTTATGACATAAAAACACTTCTTGAATCCTGAAATATATTCCCATGTAACTCCTTGTAACATATGAAATAAGGGTAATGTAGAATTTAAAAATCACTATTTGATAATCTACATTGTTAATTCAATTTCTTTTCTATTGCTATGAGCTGAATATCCATCCCACAGACAGAGAACAGTAAGTTACAATAGAAGTTCCCTGATCTCTATGACATTACCCTTTTCAAACTCTATGACATTACCCTTTTCAAACTCTATGACATTACCCTTTTCAAACTCTATGACATTACCCTTTTCAAACTCTATGACATTACCCTTTTCAAACTCTATGACATTACCCTTTTCAAACTCTATGACTACCCTTTTCAAACTCTATGACATTACCCTTTTCAAACTCTATGACATTACCCTTTTCAAACTCTATGACATTACTTCTATGACATTCTTCTTTATGACCCATATTGATGTCTAGTTGTATTACTGTATGTGAAATGAGTTGAGTTTTGTTTAATGGCATATAAACCTCTGTGGGTTATTCAATGCCAAAAAGGTTGGGGTTTTAAGCTATTTTTTAATGTTCGGTTATAGTGAGCAGGTTGATTTAATCAGATTTTGATGAAAAAAAATTTTTATTTTATTTTAGAAAACTAAAGATGTCTTCTAGTTTTGTATTCAAAAAATGTATTGCTGGCAATAATTTTTTTTTCCTTCAAAAATGTATTATGGCAATGATTTTTTTTTTCCTTCAAAAATGTATTGCTGGCAATAATTTTTTTTTTCCTTCAAAAAACGTATCATAGCAATAACTTTCCTTCAAAAACATATTACAGCAATATTTTTTTTTTCCTTTCAAAAATGTATTGTTGATAATATTTTTCCTTCAATATATCTATATATTTCTATGAAAGTATTTTTATATTTTAATAGTGTTTTGACTCCAGTTTTGGAGATAAACTATTTGCCATAGCTGGGACCTTAACAGGTGCTACCACTCTGGGTCAGAGTGAGCCAGGGAACAACAGAAATTAAGAGGTTGTTCCATGCTCCTCATAACCGCCCAATCAGAGGCCTTATTGCCGGATGCAGTTTATGGTCATACCCAGGACTGTATGTGAAATGAGAGATCCACCCAACCAATGAAAGTCTAAGATCACAGAACTCAAAGTAATGGGACATAATAATTTCAGTAACAAAATCAACTTTCAATGTCACATCTATAGATTTCCTAGGAATCAATATTATTATAGATGCTAACCACTAAAAATGATGATGACCTAAAATCCTTCCCATCACCTGATAACAAAAGTTTACAGCATGATTAATTTCTATAAAAAAATTTATAACTAATTTTGCAGAAATAATGTTACCCTTGACTGAACAAATATCTTTACAAAGCAAAATATGATATGTCGTACTGAGGCTTACCTCTAAAACTAAGTCCACGACGGCACTGGATTTGTTGGTGTTGAGTTGAGAGAAACTGTCCACAACGATTGTTCTTAAGAAATCGATCACAAATTTTCTAGCAGAGTGACCAGTTAAAAAACCTGTGAGATGAAAAAAGAATTTGGAAATTTAAATAATTAGTACATGTTTATTTAACTATTAATGGTTTTCTTCAGTCATCTTGCCAGAGGGCGCATATTCTTCTTTAGTAAGATCTTGAATATTCAGACCAGAGATGAAAAATGAATAAATATACAGTTCAATAAATAAATAGATCATCTACTTAAATATGAGTATTCGCGAAAAAATAAAGTGATAAGAAATTGAATAATCAATTTACAATATATTCCAGTTTTGCACTTTTTAGCCTCTGAACATCCTTTTAGGTGTGACAATTTTTTTTTTTTAATCATTTCACCCCAAGCAAGTCAGGACCGTCACTAGTGCACAAAGGGTTACAGTGACAGGAAAGATTATGTCAGGGGAGTTTTGAGAAAAGGATAAAAGATGAAGATTCAAGAAGATAGCAGATGACAATTGGCGCTATCAGAGAAGCAATTAAATGAAAGGGAGTTCCATAGGCAGGAAGTGTGACAAAAATTTGGGCAATCATATCTCAAAAGAGACATGACTGACTGGGTAGAGAATTTTCTTGCAGTAGGTTGCCATTATTTTCTGCAGTAGACTAGTTGCCAACCAAGGTTATAGAACCCAATCTATCTGGCTATTTAACCTGTAGCTGGAGTGAGACGTGACAGATTAACACCTTTTCCAAGGGTATTTGTGCATAAGTGAATGCAATGACTAAATGGAATTTGAACTCAGCTTTCCTGTTTCTCATTCCAAGCAGATATCCAATGCACCACAATGCACATCTTTGAGAAACACAATCAAGAATGAGGAAGTGCTAAGGTATGCAAATTCTAGAAACATCATTGTAATGGTGGCAGATAGGTGTATTGTCATTGTCATCCACTCGCATTGGGATTGTCATCTTCTCTCTTTATTCTCTTTCTCCCCTCTAGTGATGGCAATGGTGATGACTGTGAAGGTGAAGCCTACTCATGAAGAGTCATGAGCAGGAGTTACATGGTAGATAGTGAATGTGGCTGGGTGAAAAAAAACTTAATTTAAAAACTTAATACAAATAATTGACCCCGTCAATTTTTAAAATAATTATAAACATTTTAATTGTTTGCATTTTGATTGCCCGTATTTTATTTGTACGGGGGCCCGTACATGATATTTAGCATTAAAAAGGTCACGTGATTCAAGGATTGTCGTCTTCTCTTACATAATAAATTACATTAATATGTTTTTGTCGCCTTTGGGCCCCCCTTCCCCTTGTCATCAAATCTTTCAACACATGCTGCCAGCTGTCAGGCTCGGGCTACCTAATCTGATAACAAATTACAGGGAATTTTACTGAGAGTAAGCAGGCACAATTGTTTGAAATCAGATGAAGGTTAGTTTTTATTTAAAAATTGACTTCAATAATGTGTCAGTGACGTATATTTTATTTTTGCCAGATTTTTAAAACAGGAATGTGGCTACTGTTTTGAAATTTGACGATCAATTAAAAAAATGGCGCTACTTTTAAATTTTTTTAAAAAAAGCTTTAAATTTTTAGATTCCAATCAATATAATTTCACTTTAAAATACGCCAGTGTATTTTGTTTACTGGAATTACTAAATTTAATCTCTTGACTTTCAATTAAAGCTTATTTTAAAGCTTGAAGATAACTTATTTATTTTTAAAATTTCAATTTAAATTTAGGTGTAGAAAATTTAGTGGAGGTGCCTAAGATCAAATTTGAAAATGAAATAATTCATGCAAGGGGAGATAACCGTACAAAGACTTCTCTAACCAAAATGAAGGGAGATAAGCAATATATATAATCTAGCTAATCCTATTTAGTTTATTTTTTATTTTTATCTTTATCACTTTTGTTATGAAGTATCCCACATTGTCACAATAGAAGATCTGTCAAGAACAGTGAAACGTTGTATGGATTTCAAAATACTTACTGTTGTAATGTTTTTCTGGAGTTTTTACATAAACAATGCTTGTGTCCGACTCTGGGAATGGCTGGAAAAGGTAAACTTAGTGTTATTAATAATGATATACTGCAATAACTAATATCATACATAAAGAGTGATACATTGGAAAAAAAAGTTACTTTCTTCAATACCCTCCTATAACTTCATCTTTAATGTAAAGAAACACACATACAAAATCCACAAGACCAATAAAGTAGGCACCACACAACAAAAATACAATATTCATAATTCTATACTCCATTACGATAAACAAAATTCTAGCCATCCCCGATACTTGGATCACAACCACCACCTCCAAGATGATCAGAGATACAGTTAGAAAGAAACAGAACCAACATATCCGCATCAAATGCTGGGATATATAATATAAAATACCTACAATGCCAGAAGGGCTATATAGGTGGTGAAACCGCCAGAAACCTAAAAGCCCACATTTATGATCACAAGCAAGACCTCTGTTGGGACATCCCACACAAAAATAAAACAGGCCTTAACATTGATTTAAAAACTACCAACTTATTAAGAAAAGAACATGCTTTACTATGAACAATATATTCAATATTATGTCTTTCCATCAATGAACATATCAGAACACATCACAAACTTTCACAAAAGTCATGAAGATACCTGCAATTGATATAACTTCTGTTTTTTGTGCCAACACAGTAAATATCCCCCAGTTAACACATGTACTAACACAACCAACTTCATTATTTATTAACTTCCCACTGATGAACATACAACAAACATACTTTTTTTTTCATATGACTAACTTTCATAAAAGCCATACTTAAAGAATGTAAGACCCAGATACCTGAGGTCAATGTAACTTGAGTCTTTCACTCTAACACACAACAAATATGCCCCACCCCTAATCAACGCACATACTGACATCTTTCCCAAGGGTATTTGCATATATGTGAATCTAACAAACTCAATGGTTATTGAAACTCGGGTTTTTCATTAACAATTCTCGGCCATTATCCATTACACCAGCTGCACTTTCAAGTTTACAGCACCTGGCATTCCCAAACAGTAACCCATCTAGATAATGACCAAGCTCAGTAGTGCTTAATGTCAGTGACTGTACGGGGTTGGTCAGTCAACATGATATGGGCGTAGACCTGAAGTTCAAGCAGCAACACCACAAATACTGAAAAGTGTATTTTGGGAAGCATCTTATCACACTGATAAAGGGACATTGATGGACACAATAGAGTGGGCACTAATTCTTTGCACCTTGAAATTAATAAATATTCATATTGTTGAGGAGCTTCATCGCCAATTTGCTGTGGATTTGTGGCGAAACTTCATCACAAAGTTATAGTGACCGGTTTGGCCGGAAGTAAGACACGAAACAAGGAAGGTAGGTTCAAAACAGTGTATTAGTATAACAAGAAAACAATATACTCAAAGGAAGTGTTAATAATAAGTAACTAGAAATAAGTAAGTTCGAAAGTATTACACTGCTTATTCCCTGACTAGAAGCTGTCATTAAAAGCCTTTCATTCACTGCTCTACGGAAGAGCCGCAGGTAATCTATATATAACAAAAGGAAGAGTTCATTCCTTATAGGAGGGCACCATAACACATATTTAAACCAGTTTTTCATCATTCCAATTACTTCTTGAGGTAGATAGTAAAATTTGCACCATCCTGTATGTGCATGTATGTATATATTATGCTAATATTTTTTGTTATAAGTAGTTATAAATAAAAAACATTTTACATTGTGAATATGACAATAAAGATAAGGGCAACAGTCTGAACAATGTAACATATAAATATATGTATATACGTAAACATAATCCTAAACATATCACTCTCTTATACCGTAGCCAGATGCACTCAAACTACCAACTAGATGAAAACATCCTAAAAAACTCATAAATACTAATATTTCTCCGACAGACTCTAACAAAAGAATTAAGTTCATTATATATTACACTAAATCCACTACATCTAATTCATTTGTCCGCAATGACTCTTCCCCCCACCGTTAGTGATTTGCAAAAAACCAATGTAGTATATAAATTCATATGCCCATTTAGAGAATGTATCTCTAACAACCTCAATAATATCTACATCGGCCACACCACAAATTCACTCTCACGGCGTCTGATGTTGCACTTAAATAAAAATTCAAATATATTCCGTCATTTAGAACAACACGGTTATCAACGCACACTTCTGAGAAAAACGCTTGTTGATAACATGTACATACTCAAACAAGAAAATAATAAGCAGAAACTAAAAATCCTCGAAGCACTCTACATTAAACAATTTAAACCTGGTTTGAATACAATCAATTTCGATATTTCCAATAACGTACTCAAATGTCTGTAATCAGATCAGGGACCACAACACCACTATTTTGTCACTGTCTTCGGCCATCCGCCACGGTAGGGATGGACTTATATTTTCAATTCAATTATCTTTATTGTTAATAGCTTAAATGTTCTATGTTTACTGTGTGTTAATATTTACTCTTTGATAATGGCTTATGTGAGCCAAAAGCTTAGACCCAATAAAAAATTCAACAAATACTGTGATTTTTTGTTGTCTTTTAACGACATCACCATCAAGTATATCAGACGGTATGAACGGATCCTACACAAAATTAATAGACAAAACTTGTCTATATTATTCAATGAAACCTGCATTAATATATATATATATATATATATATATATATATATATATATATATATAGATACATTTTTTTTTTTTTTTTTTTCAAACAAAACTCTGAAAACTCCACCTAGATTACTTTTAATATTAATAAAATTAATATTAATAAAATCTGGTTTTGGGATTTTACCTACAAGCTATTTCATTTTTGGATTTAAAAGATATATATATTAGTAATATTCTTATTGTTTATAATAAAAACAACACAACGCAAAAATGTTTTTATTATAAATAATAAGAATATTACCACAAATATTGCTCTACTACATATCAAGCACTATTAAAAAATAAATGCTACGAACTATGGAATCTCATTCCATTACTTTATACTGCTACTAAGATATATATAATGTAAATACTTTATGTCATAAATATAGGCAAATATACTTATATACTTGTGTGTGTTTGTTTCTCTGTTTAGCTAGAAAACAATATATATTCAGAAACCTATCAAAAAGATAATGAAAGCCACTGTTAGGAAAAGTGTGTCTTACCTTGAATTCTTCCACTGGAGTAGTGACATCACTGTCACTGTCAGGAAGTTTATGCGGGAAGAGTGTAGCCGCAAGCGCAGAGATGAAATCAGCTGAACTACACACAGAGGCAAAGTCAGAGTTGTTATTGTATAAAAATAGCAGAAACTGCATTAATGTAACAGGGTAGTCATTGACCCAAGAGCCCGTTTCCTCAGTCTACAAAGAAATATCAAATTGGGATAACATTAGTTGCCTTGAAGGTCAATATGTGAAATCTTGTGTATGTTACAAAGACCAATATGTGCCATCATGCATATGCTACCAAGGCTGATATATGTCATTGTGTATCTGCTATGACAATATGCATTGTGTGTATGACAATGAGCAATACACAATTGTGTGTCAAGTATAACAATATGCGTGGTGTGTATGAAAATGATCAATACACAATTGTGTGTCAAGTATGACAATAAGCATTGTGTGTATGACAATGATCAATACACAATTGTGTGTAAAGTATGACAATATGCATTGTGTGTATGACAATGATCAATACACAATTGTGTGTAAAGTATGACCATATGCATTGTGTGTATGACAATGATCAATACACAATTGTGTGTAAAGTATGACCATATGCATTGTGTGTATGACAATGATCAATACACAATTGTGTGTAAAGTATGACAATATGCAAATGTATTCATTCTTTAAAGATCATTGTGCAAGCACGTGTATAGGATGAAGGACAATTTATAATCATGCGAATGCTATAATGATCAATCCACAATTGTGTGTATGCTGTATAGATCAATATAGAATCATTTTTCTCTAAGAAAGTCATAAAAATTTACAGGCAGGATCATAATTAGAGTAAAGATCTTTCATAAACTAATGTAATTGTCAGTGATCTGTTGTATGAAAAGTTAATAGCAGCCCACACTTAATTTTAATATGGACAAAAAAAAAAAAAAAGAAAAAAAACACAATTTTTAACAATCATTACAAAAAAAAAAAAGTTCCCTTCTTCCAGATTGGCCTCTTTTCAATATTAATGGATATGTGGATAAAAACAAGGGGCAAATGTCAATGTATTTAAAGTAGATGTATGAAACATTACAGGTATCACAAATAGGTAAATGTAAAGTTATATCTAAATTTACTGACATTAATAGAAATATCTTATATTCCATTCAGTATTGACTGGATCATTAATAGATTTGTAAGTAATGAGGCAAAATGTAGCAACAGTTTAATATTAAAATCAGTATTTCTTTTTACTTGATATTATAGGAATTTATTTGTTTCAAAGATAGGTAAATACTGGTCGATTATATTTGAGCCTTGCTTTGAGAATAAGTAAATATTGATTAATTCAGTTTGTGTCTATAAGCATTTACTTTTCTGGGGGATAGGCAAATATTGGTTGTTTATGTTTGAATCTGCAAGCATTCTCTTGGTTCAGAGATTGGTAAATATTGGTGGCCATATTATTTAAATTAGTACTCAAATGGTTAGGCACCCAGTTAAATTAGTACTCAAATGGTTAGGCACCCAGTTAAATTAGTACTCAAATGGTTAGGCACCCAGTTAAATTAGTACTCAAATGGTTAGGCACCCAGTTAAATTAGTACTCAAATGGTTAGGCACCCAGTTAAATTAGTACTCAAATGGTTAGGCACCCAGTTAAATTAGTACTCAAATGGTTAGGCACCCAGTTAAATTAGTACTCAAATGGTTAGGCACCCAGTTAAATTAGTACTCAAATGGTTAGGCACCCAGTTAAATTAGTACTCAAATGGTTAGGCACCCAGTTAAATTAGTACTCAAATGGTTAGGCACCCAGTTAAATTAGTACTCAAATGGTTAGGCACCCAGTTAAATTAGTACTCAAATGGTTAGGCACCCAGTTAAATTAGTACTCAAATGGTTAGGCACCCAGTTAAATTAGTACTCAAATGGTTAGGCACCCAGTTAAATTAGTACTCAAATGGTTAGGCACCCAGTTAAATTAGTACTCAAATGGTTAGGCACCCAGTTAAATTAGTACTCAAATGGTTAGGCACCCAGTTAAATTAGTACTCAAATGGTTAGGCACCCAGTTAAATTAGTACTCAAATGGTTAGGCACCCAGTTAAATTAGTACTCAAATGGTTAGGCACCCAGTTAAATTAGTACTCAAATGGTTAGGCACCCAGTTAAATTAGTACTCAAAATGGTTAGGCACCCAGTTAAATTAGTGCCAAAATAGTAAGAGACCCAGTTAAATTAGTGCCAAAATAGTAAGAGACCCAGTTAAATTAGTGCCAAAATAGTAAGAGACCCAGTTAAATTAGTGCCAAAATAGTAAGAGACCCAGTTAAATTAGTGCCAAAATAGTAAGAGACCCAGTTAAATTAGTGCCAAAATAGTAAGAGACCCAGTTAAATTAGTGCCAAAATAGTAAGAGACCCAGTTAAATTAGTGCCAAAATAGTAAGAGACCCAGTTAAATTAGTGCCAAAATAGTAAGAGACCCAGTTAAATTAGTGCCAAAATAGTAAGAGACCCAGTTAAATTAGTGCCAAAATAGTAAGAGACCCAGTTAAATTAGTGCCAAAATAGTAAGAGACCCAGTTAAATTAGTGCCAAAATAGTAAGAGACCCAGTTAAATTAGTGCCAAAATAGTAAGAGACCCAGTTAAATTAGTGCCAAAATAGTAAAAGACCCAGTTAAATTAGTGCCAAAATAGTAAAAGACCCAGTTAAATTAGTGCCAAAATGGTAAGATGCCATTTAAATTAGAGACGAAATGCTAAGACATCCATTTACATTAAAATCAAAAGGATAGACATGATTTCTTATACCTAACTGCTATCCATTACACCTCACAGGTACATCAGATAGGTATCATGAATCATAATGATGCTCTTGCGGATTGTCTCATACTTACTTCATTCAGCATTGATCTGACCATTGATAAAATCACCATTGACGCTTCTAAACAGATTTCAATTTTGCTTTCTTTATTTGCCATAAATACTGGTCTGCTGGCAGGAACACCAAAGATTACTGTCCAAATCACATCTAAATTCAGCTGAAAAACAAAAGGGAAAATACATATATATTTATTATTAAATATTATGTTAGAACATGTGAAAAAAATAATGTCTCATCAGGTCCCGATTCACAATCCACCCACGTCTATTGTACAGGTATAGAGGTTCATCCCTTGTTCCCTGTATAGGATGTGGTTTCCGGCTTTCTCTTTTCCAAATCTTTTCACTCTTATGTAGCCCCCTGCACATCAGTGGCGTTACCGCCTTGCTCGTAGTGATATGATTAAACAAAATTAAAAAAAAAACAAACAAACAATGATGGTAGTAAATATTTTTTGTTTTACAAAAAACACTTCCCTTTATTTTTGGAATTTTTAAAAAACTGTATGGGGTAAAAAGATATTAAAAAAGGGGAAAGAAAGAGGGAAGAAAAGATCAGAAAATAAGGTGAGAAAGCAAGAAAAGGAAAAGAAAGAGGAAAAGGAAAGATACAGAAGAAATAGAAAGAGGAAAATAAGTGAGAAAATATAGAGGGAAGAGCCAATGGAAAGAGAGAAATTTTAAATTTGGGGTGGAAGTGAATATCAGACCGATATTGACATCGGTTACATTGTTTAAGCTCAAATCTTTTGGCATTTTTTTACAAAAAAACTGTACATTTATAAAGGAAAAAAAAGATACAGAAGAAATAGAAAGTGAAGAGGAAAATAAAGAGTATTCACATAATCTTTTCATTGACCACCCACACATCCAAGTGGTCACCATTACTAGATAATGACCAGGCTGGACATTGCTTAACCTCGGTGATTAGATGAGAACCAGTGTTTCAATATGATATAGCTGTAAGCTTGTTTATTATGAAAAGAAATCTAAGGTGTCATTCGTGATAGCAAAGCCAGACATAAATTAACTCACCTGTATATCAGCAGGTAATTCACTGATACGTTGTCCCAGAAGTAATGCCATAAGTAAAAAATACACCTCACATACATTGTTATGGTAGGGCAGAATCCATTGTAGTGCCAAGAAACCAGGAACATGGCAGACATCTGTATTAATTTCTCGCTTCTGGTTTTTGTTTCCACTCACATTCAGTCCTAAAAGAATATTAGAAAATGGAAAAATAAACAAATTTGATTGTTAACAGAAAACCCAAAAATTACAAAATATAGGAGCAAAACATTACAAGGATCTTTACTACTCAATTCATGACTGACTAGGTAAAAGTTTCTTTCTGCAGTAGACTGGTCTCCAACCAAGGCTAAAGGAACCAGTCTGACTTATTATCCAACACATAGGTGGAGGGAGAAGACTTCTTTTTTTTTTTTTAATCATTTCACCCCAAGCAAGGCATTCCATTGCCACTATTGCACAAGGGGTTATATAGGGAAAGGTGATGAGAAAGAGTGGTTAGATATAGGAAATGTCAGAAGAAGGGTGATAGACGGGTAAGGCTGAGGGTTGGGTAGACAGGAAGAGTGTTTGAAAGAATGGATGCGAGTTAGTGTGTTAGGAGGTGTCTATTGACCTTACATTTAAACTCCTGGAGATTGTAGACTTCGGGGGAAGCAATCATGTGGAAGGGAATTCCACAGTCGGGAAGTGTGAGAAAAGAAGCTGTTAGAGTAGAAATTGAGGTTACATTTTCTCCATTTCACTGTAAAAGGATGGGACATAGTTGCTAATATAGTATCTCGTGCAAATTCGTACCTAGGGGGCACCAGTGATCTAAGTTCATCAGAGCAGAAGCCGTGAAAGTATTTATAGAAGAGACACAGGGAAGCCACGTCACACCAGTGAGAGAGTGACTGCAGCCGGTCTGCCAAGTGGGTATCGATCACATTACAGACTCTCCGTTGTATTTTGTCAAGAACCCCGAGGAGAATAGCATGGGCACCCGACCAGATGTGGCAGCAGTATTCAATGCACGGGTGGATGGTAGATTTATATATGTGCAGGATAGATTCAGACGGAAAAAAACTTTCGGGCCCTGCACAGAGAACCGATTTCTCAAAAGTATTTACACATAAGCAAATGTAACAAATACAACTAAAATTCAAACACAGATCTTCAATTTCTTATTCCGAACCACTATCCATTACACTAGGCCATAATTTCTCATTCCGAACCGCTATCCATTACACCAGACCATAATTTCTCATTCCGAACCGCTATCCATTACACCAGACCATAATTTGCTCATTCCGAACAGCTATCCATTACACCAGACCATAATTTCTCATTCCGAACCTCTATCCATTACACCAGATAATAATTTCTCATTCCGAGTCATTATTCATTACATCAGACCATAATTTCTCATTCCGAACCGCTATTTATTACACCAGAGCATAATTTCTCATCTCGAGCTGTTACCCATTACACTAGACCATAATTTCTCATTCTAAGCTGTTATTCATTACACCAGACCATAATTTCTCATTCTAAGCTGTTATTCATTACACCAGACCATAATTTCTCATTCCAAACTGCTATCCATTACACCAGACCATAATTTCTCATTCCAAACTGCTATCCATTACACCAGACCATAATTTCTCATCTCGAGCTGTTATCCATTACATCAGACCATAATTTCTCATCTCGAGCCGTTATCCATTACACCAGACCATAGTTTCTCATCTCGAGCCGTTATCCATTACACCAGACCATAATTTCTCATCTCGAGCCGCTATCCATTACACCAGGCCATAATTTCTCATTCCGAACCGCTATCCATTACACCAGACCATAATTTCTCATTCCGAACCGCTATCCATTACACCAGACCATAATTTCTCATTCCGAACCGCTATCCATTACACCAGACCATAATTTCTCATTCCGAACCGCTATCCATTACACCAGACCATAATTTCTCATTCCGAACCGCTATCCATTACACCAGACCATAATTTCTCATTCCGAACCGCTATCCATTACACCAGGCCATAATTTCTCATTCCGAACCGCTATCCATTACACCAGACCATAATTTCTCATTCCGAACCGCTATCCATTACACCAGACCATAATTTCTCATTCCGAACCGCTATCCATTACACCAGACCATAATTTCTCATTCCGAACCGCTATCCATTACACCAGACCATAATTTCTCATTCCGAACCGCTATCCATTACACCAGACCATAATTTCTCATTCCGAACCGCTATCCATTACACCAGACCATAATTTCTCATTCCGAACCGCTATCCATTACACCAGACCATAATTTGCTCATTCCGAACCGCTATCCATTACACCAGACCATAATTTGCTCATTCCGAACAGCTATCCATTACACCAGACCATAATTTCTCATTCCGAACCTCTATCCATTACACCAGATAATAATTTCTCATTCCGAGTCATTATTCATTACATCAGACCATAATTTCTCATTCCGAACCGCTATTTATTACACCAGAGCATAATTTCTCATCTCGAGCTGTTACCCATTACACCAGACCATAATCATTCTAAGCCTGTTATTCAATTACACCAGACCATAATTTCTCATTCTAAGCTGTTATTCATTACACCAGACCATAATCATTCCAAATGCTAATTTCCATTACACCAGACCAATTCCAAACTCAGCTGTTATCCATTACATCCAGACCATAATTTCTCATCTCGAGCCGTTATCCATTACACCAGACCATAATTTCTCATCTCGAGCCGTTATCCATTACACCAGACCATAATTTCTCATCTCGAGCTGTTATCCATTACATCAGACCATAATTTCTCATCTCGAGCCGTTATCCATTACACCAGACCATAATTTCTCATCTCGAGCCGTTATCCATTACACCAGACCATAATTTCTCATCTCGAGCCGCTATCCATTACACCAGACCATAATTTCTCATTCCGAACCGCTATCCATTACACCAGACCATAATTTCTCATTCCGAACCGCTATCCATTACACCAGACCATAATTTCTCATTCCGAACCGCTATCCATTACACCAGACCATAATTTCTCATTCCGAACCGCTATCCATTACACCAGACCATAATTTCTCATTCCGAACCGCTATCCATTACACCAGACCATAATTTCTCATTCCGAACCGCTATCCATTACACCAGACCATAATTTCTCATTCCGAACCGCTATCCATTACACCAGACCATAATTTCTCATTCCGAACCGCTATCCATTACACCAGACCATAATTTCTCATTCCGAACCGCTATCCATTACACCAGACCATAATTTCTCATTCCGAACCGCTATCCATTACACCAGACCATAATTTCTCATTCCGAACCGCTATCCATTACACCAGACCATAATTTCTCATTCCGAACCGCTATCCATTACACCAGACCATAATAACTTCTTTGAAAAGAAACCCAGTTGGTTTATGTGTAGTTTAGTTTATATCTAAATATGAAAAACTTTAGGATCTAATTGTAAGAACTAATTGTATTTCAAAGAAAGAATTTTTTTTTTCAATCTTTAGTTAAAAACTTGAATGAACTATTAACAAACAACATTCACGTATTATGCTTTCTGTTTATCTTAAATTAAAATTAAAATACAAAGGGGAATTTTAAGAACACTTTTCTTACTTCACTTAATCGTTATCATTGTTGTTATTAAACTGCGTTCAAGTTGTTATATATTTTTGTCTATTTCTTCTATTTGATACAACAGCAAAGTTTTATTGGCCCTTTCTTTCTCTCATTTGACGTCAACTGCAACATAATTTTACCTTTACTCTAAAGAGGATTAGCAGTAAACACCTTCACCATCAAGACATAGCCAGTAACATTCAGTAGCAACTGCTAAAACAACAAATGCAAGAAAGGTGGATAAAAAGAAAAAATGTTGGGGCTTACCTAGCTTAATGCTCATTTGACTTTTCAGGACCGTCTCTGTCTCATCCAGCCACCCGCCACCATGGCCCCCTTCACGGAACCGCTGCAGAATGACACCATTGCGTAACAACAGAATTAAAATTTGCAGAGCCAAAATCACAGTTGTTTGGTGAAGATGGTTCTGCATAAAAAGTAGCAACCAATCAAAGCCAAGGCCCTTGTCAATTTCCTCAGCAATCCTTTAATAAAGAGAAAATTAGGCAATATTAGTTTAAACAAAAAAAATTGAAAAAAAGAAAAAAAATGAGTGAAGTTTATAGCCTATGAAGTTTCTTCATAACGCTATATATATATATATATATATATATATAATTCAAAGTGATATCAATTGATTTCTACTGTTCGTGATTACTTTTCCTTATACGATTCGTTAATGTTTCTGTTCCTAATTCTTCCACACCCTGTAAGCCCTTGTGTCTTAGTGGTTTTACTGCTTTGCATACACATACACACACACACATATACATGTGTGTGCATGTTGGGATTGATTTACCCAGGTTTTAGTTGCTGTCTGAGTGTTAGGATTCCAAATATTCAATAACACATCTTTTAAATGAAACATAAAATGGTTATTTTCTGAAGGAAAAGCAAAACCAAAATATCAGTTGAAATAACATTTTTTACATTTTACTAGCGGTGGTTAATTACTTCACACAGCTTGCTAGTCTTTTATTTGATGGTATTATAAATATTACTATCTATTTCCAATCTCTGTTTTGGTTTATTGTTTGTTTGCTTTTGAGGCTTAATGACCTATCAATCCTTATGGGATCATTTAAGGTCATAACCAATGATTTTTGGGTAAGGTTATTTTATTTTTACAACATTTTTCTTTTTCACGATTCATTGGGATTTTGTTTTTAAGAGCAGGGTCCCCAAGTCCTACCCTTGTTATTTAACCCATAACTGGAGGGAATGGACGGATTAATACCTTTCCCAAGGGTACCAGTGCTTAAGTGAATACATGGTATTCAACTGGAATTCGAACTCGGCTCACCGATTTCTCTTTCCGAGCCGATATCCACTGCACCACAACGCACGTCCGTCACTATACGCTTACAGCACCTGGTATTCCCAAGCAGTCACCCATCTAAGTACTGACCAGGCTCAACGTTGCTTAACTTCGGTGTATCGAGCGAGAACCGGTGTATTCAACGTGATAGGCCATAAACCCTTTAGTTTATTACTCACACAGCAACCTTTTAAGTTACAACAGTAGTCCAGCATGCTGTAGCCTGTCTTGCATAGCACTCTCCAGCACATCGGTGATTCTTTGTTTAAAATACAATACAATACAATGACAATATTAAATTTTCCTTGCAATGAAGTTTGTTTCATAAAGTAATTAAGTGTCCTTAGCTCAATTTTAAATGCATGAAGAGTCTTACTTTATAATGTTCAGCCTAATGTTTTTGTGAGTTCATAGACAAAGGCTTAGTAGGTGATTGCTGGTTAATCCCTTTGTGCATCTTAGTTGGCAGCTGCTGATTGTCATATCTTCCATTGGGTGCATGTGTATGCACACATGTATAGATTAAACTAGTCTCTGTGTTTGTCCTGAACCTCGAGAAAAGGGGTGCTTCTATTTTTATGTCTGTAAGGGGATCCAAAATTTAATTTCACAAAGAGGTGTGAATTTCTTGAACACAAGATTTTCATTAGTTAGAAAATAATTTCAAACTGGCTTGCAAAAATCTTTTTCTCAAATTTGTACGAGTGGTGAAGGGAGTTATTACTGTTATTTTCATAATGGTCCAAAAGTAACATATGGTAGGTCTGCAACTACGTCTCTAAGTATTTTGGTGATATTTGCCCTTTGTAATAGTAATGATGGTTTTTCCAACAAACCTTCTGATGGGATTTTATTGGTTGAAAAATATATAAGATTTAATTCCTTCCTTTCTTTATACATACACGCACACATGCACACAGTGTGCCACCTGCCCCCAAATGACAATTTCAAATGAATATCTGAGTAACATATCCCAGGTAAACAAAATTAAATCGGCTTCACACTGAACAATAAAAGATCCATTTATCAAAATTTAAATGAGATGTTCAAGGGGATGTAGATTTTATAACTGATTCACAAAGCTTTGCAAACATCGGCAACACAATATACGTCAAGTCAGTAGTTGTTATATACGTACCTATGACAAGTAATGGGTATGTCCCAAACCTTATATAATACGTGAACATTATTGAGAGAGTGGAGTGTTTTTACTTACTAGCAGTTGTTATTAAATAGTAAATAACAACTGTTTATCTGCCTGTAAATCTGTATTTTTTTCATTTTTGATGACATTAAAAATATTACTATTTATTTCCAACCTCCGTTTTGGGATTACTCATCCAGTAAACCTTTTAGGTTACAACAGTAGTCCAGCACCTGCCTAACATGTCTTGCATAACACTCTCAAGCACATCAGTGATTCTCTGCTATAAGTTCCTCTAAGCTTGTAAGAAGAGGGAGGGATATAGATTTGTCCTTTCACATAGCCTCATATAAAAAAATTCACAACATGTCAAGTCATGTGAACATGGTGGCCATTTCAACAGCACATTGTTGTTATCATTGGCATGCCAGATCCATCTTCCTGGTAGATTCTCATTGAGATAAGTTTACACAGTTATATATGAGTTCCATTTGAGGTCTGGGGATGAGCTCAAGTCCCAATAGGCATTCAAAGCAAAGAGTCTCTCCTTCAGAGCTGACCCATTTAAACTTATATAATAAATGGAACTTTCATTGTGTGTGTGTCCATTATCTATAGACTTCGAAACAGCTGAACCAATTTTCTTGAAAATTTACAGTTGTACTATAAGCGTCTGTGAGTGTTCTTAGCTAGGTTTTGTGTCAAGGTACCCCTGATAAATATCAAAAATCGATAATCGAAAAAAATTGGGTTATAGAAGGAGTGGTCCGATTTTAATCAAATTTGATATTATCATAGAGAAAGACATGAGAAACGATATTCAAAAGTTTCAAGGTTGCAGTTCTTACAATAGTGCAGAAAATCGATATTTTATATATATATATATATATATATATATATATATATATATAAATAAATAAATAAAAGGCAAGATGTTTGCATGTGTGTCTGTTTATCTGCCTGTATGTCTATTTTTTTCAGCCCTTTTATTTTAGTTTTTGCTTCGGGTTTGGCTCTAAGTAGGTATAATTGTAGTTCTTAGTCTCAGACTTGATACCATTTACTCAGAGGACTTATTTAGCCTTCAAAATTCAGTTTACAACGAAAAAAACTTATTTGATATTGATACCAGGAAATCAAAATTTGACTTACACCCATTCATTTTTCTTTCAGTCTCCGGTTTCGCTTTAACTGGAAACAACTATTGCTTTTTAGTCTTTCGTGCCAACATCCAAAGAGTCTGAGCTCCAGGACCATGGATTAGTTTTAAAGCTTTCATTACATCCGAGCAACGCCAGGCTATACTGCTAGTCCATCATAAGTGAAAACTCAGAAACATTCTATTGTGAAAGCTTCACAGCCCAACAAGGTTCAATTTACATTTCAAGATAAAATATTCTACACTACAGAAATTGGTATGAAAACCATGAATACTGGAGAAGGTGGAGGTGGGTAAGTGATTTTTTTTTTTACTGATTTAGTTATAATTAAAAATATAGGCTGTCATAAAAGATTAATTTTTAAGAAGAAATAGACCAAAATAATTATCCCTTCCCATCTATGGCAACACAAACTGTCCAGAAGGTGATTATAACTAAAGTATAATGTACCTTCAGGTTTGCTCATTAGAAATACATGCACAACAGTAATCACATTAGCAAAAGGTTGCCAACCCCTTGTCTACAGAATATCATATCATCAAAGGTAAACTGTCTGCTAAAGGTGTTTCTTGAATATGACGAAGCAAAAAGAAACCAGCAAACTAAAACTTACACATAATTGTATCCACTGGAACCCTGTCCAAGTAATTTTAGAAGAATTTCCAAGCAGGTGTTCCGTAATCTGATATTATGAGATGATGGTGTATCGCATGATTGAAAGCCATCTGAAAGAAAAAAAAACAAACAAACAAATATTATATATACTCAAATATTTTGCGCAATTTTTATGATTTTTTTTTAGGGGTAACACTATACACAGGTAATTTTTTCCTTGAAGGGGTTATAATTCATGCAAAAAAATTCAGTGGTCACACTATACATGAAGTCGGCTTAGAGATAAGCTGTTGTAGAGTAGTTGCAACTGACATCCCTGCAGCACTCATATGATGAAATGACTCATGGTCTGAAATGGTCTATTTAAGTTAAGAATAGTAGCATTTTTGAGGCATAATATTCAAGTGTCATTTGTGCAATATTCGGACTAATTACTTCAGTGACTATTGCGATCTCGACCCCTCCTCTCTGTGATGTAAGTTCTGTCAAAACGTCGTCATACAAATGGCAACAAAGATGAGGACAATAGTCCAAATAATGTAAATACTACCTCATCTCAGAAATATAGACAAATATTAAGTTCTGTTTTGTCTGTCATTGTAACTATTGTACTATTCTGTGTATATCTGTTTAGCACCGAATATTGTACTGAATAATACCGCAGCAAACTTTCTCTCTGTGTATCGTATCCACCTCGGTGATACAACACAAGCATATAAAGTAATTGCAATAACTATATTATTTGAACATGTCCAAAAGCGACAACAACTAAAATGAGTACCATATGTATCCAGAAAAAAGCCAGGGGTGACAACAACTGAAACATTGTGGGAATAATAGTTAATTTCTATACAAACGAAACTTGTCTTCTGCAGAAGAATGATGCCAAAAACATTTTTTTCTACAGTGGTGTTCATCCTGTACAAGGCCCGAGAGCCACTCGAGGTAGAGGGTTACAGAATAAGAGGTACAGCTTATATGAATATGTGGAGAAAGTAATGGTTAACCCTTGACTTGAATTGGTTAAAATTGTAGTGATCTGAGAAGCAAACTCAAAGGATGCTTTTGAACTATCAAGAACGGAAAGTGAAGACTTGGGCAGCTTCCACTTATAGATGACAAAAGTACTCTATTTTCAGCCTGATCTGATTCTTCTAAAGGTAGAGAACAGTCAGAGTAGTGAGGTACTTGCTGAAGCAGTACAGACCAGCATCTCTCAACTTCCATTTGAGGTCTTGGTTGAGTATAACTTGCAACAAGGAATAAAGGAACAGGACTCCCTGAAACTCCATTTAACTACTTATAGATTTTGGTCCGAAAGGCATTAAGAATTTGTCTTCAAAAATTTAGCTCCCATTTTTTTTCTGTTCTTACATTTTCTTGATTACTTTTCCTCCCTTACTGCTTGAGCGGGGATGGAAAACTAAACCTATCCGAGTTGATTTCGTTCACTGTTAGTATTTTATTAGCAAAAGAAAGAATACAATATCTGTTAAACAACAAAACAAACTTCAATTACTGTCAATTGATTGTTCAAAATTCAAACCAGATTTTCATCAATATTTTAAGTTATTTACAATTTTTACATTCTGACTATTATCCTCATCTTTGTTGTTGTTATCTGGCCATAATCAAGTGTATATTGATCCAGGTAACCTCCATGGAATTTCACTACCAATTTCTTAAGTTATTTACACTACTTACATTCAGACAATTGACCTCATCTTTGTTGTTGTTATCACAATGTTTCAGCCATTGTGCCCTCTGGCATTCATCAGGTGCATATTGATTTAAACTATAATATTCCAAACTAAACACATTATTTAATGTATTGAGATAGACTGTCCTCATTCTGCTGCTCCCATAAATTAAAGGTTCAGTTCAGAATTTCCTGTAGATAATCAGGATTAAAATGCATTTTATGAGGGCTGGTGGGAACAACCAAAACGGTGTGATAACAGAATAATAAAGATGGTGTCAATAGTCCCAATGTGAATATTGTGAATAATGGTAACTCTTCATCACAGAAATTCGGACAGAAATCTCTAAAATTTTTCTATTGATTATTTCTGCTGACGACTTGGGCAGCTGACCACCTTTAGAACACTGATCCAAATGTAAATGAACTTTCCTTTATGGTACCTAGAATTTATGAATTTAAGTGTACTACTAAATTACTGGCAAAGTTACATTTTACAGTTGAAATGACTAGTTATAACCAGAAATTTTATACTAAAAGTTTCTTCTGTCACAGTTCTCACTTGTGGAACTCTCTTCCTGCCTCTAGCTTCCCATTCAACTTTGATCTTCAAAAAGTTTAAATGTAATATCAATTATTATCTTGTCTTCTTAATTCCTGTTCTTTTAGTGTCAAGTGAATTACTCTTCAGTAATGAATTGAGTTCTTCCAGTGACTGGCGTGTGTATACACCACTTATATATAACACGCTAAAATTTCCCCTCTCTCATTCCCTGCACCTATGGCTTAGGGAGTAGGGACTCTGACTGACACCAAATCAGTCAAGTTTTAATCCCGGCCAGAAGCAAGTGGATGTCTAGCCACACTGATGAGCTGTGATATAGCGAAACAGGCTTGTATGTGAATGGCTTATATATAAATATATAAGAACAACACTATTAATGAGAGAGAACAATAAAAGAAAAAGGATCAAGAAAACAGAAGAAAGATAATGATTGACACTAATTTTCTGGGAAGCAGTGAGCCGGAAGGGAGTTCTATAAGCAAAAAGTGGAATAAAGGACTGTTAGCATAGAACTTATGATTGCATCTAGCCATTTCAACTAAAAAATGATAAGACCGAGCCACCAATCTAATTCTGTACTTAAGTTCATGAAGTCTAGATACCATACAGGAAAGTTATAGCATATTTTTTTCATATTCACTAACGTGCAGTAACCTATTGTGTCTTAGTGGTTTTAATGCTTTCAACCATGGAAACCAACTGGTTTGGTAGGGCCTAAGTTCTATCATATTACAATTTCTTTAAATACTTTAAGCCACATAGCTTGTGAACAATTTGCTGACTAAGTTACTTTTTTTTTGTCAATCCATTAAACTATAAGACTATATGAAATTTAAAAGAGTTTTTTTCAGATAACAGATTTGGTAAAAAAAGAAAAGAAAAATTAAAATTCCCAGGGTCAGGACCTACCTGAATGTTCCTCAGGGCTATCAGGCTCACTGGTTACTGTACTTGAGCCATTGAGATTGATTGCCTTCTCACTGGCGGAAAACGGGGGAATGGTGGACACGAGGAACTGTCCCAACCTGAAAATAAAAATTCAATGGTTTACCTTTCAATTCCAACAACAATCAGACTTCAAAACATTCTAAAAATTAAAGACACTTGATATTATGTTTTGTTTTTTCAGAACTGCCTAAAGAAAAGAAAAAGTCAGAATTGAAGAGGGACGAATGGTCAGTACAAAGTTGCTCATACAAACGGCCTTATTCTACTTACATGTTAAGCTTTGAAATTCTTTTCAATATGCCAGTCTTGCTATAGCAGGAAAATTTTCTTTTGATACAAGATTGACAGCAGCAACAACTACATTGGGAGGGAACAATTTTCTGTTTCATATTTTCCTTAATTATGTTTCAGGTTTTAGGGAATTACATTTTGTTTTTTTCTGTTCTCAGTATAGATTTGTTTTTGCTTCATTCTAATACTTACTGAGAAAGTGTAGCGATACATAAATGTTATTAAAACAAGAAAACAAAAGGAAAATGAAGAATTTTGCTTGCTGGGATATCCATCTATTGGATAAGTTGCTCCAGCTTGATAGTGTTTTATAACTTAATTTAACTTGATGATTTTTTCTGTGACAACCCTTGCAAAGAACGCTACAATCCTAAATAAGAATTAAGTGAACGTGGCGAAACCTCGAGAAAGGTAACACCACAAAGTCATTGAGAGACAAAAACCTACATCATCATTATGTCATTTTATTGAAATTATGAGCAAGCCTGTACCATAAAAAATGGCAGAAAATATTTAAATCAATATGCTGTTTAAAATGGTGACAACATATATATTGATATACCTATTATTGAGTGTCATGCATAAGACATAAAAAGAAATCCAAACCTGAATGTGACAGGAGAGAAATATATATATATATATATATATATATATATATATTTTATTTGTTTGAACCAGTTGTTAAAATTATTTCATTAATCTTCGGGATTTTCTATAACACACACACACACATATATATATATATATATATATATATATATATATTCTTCACTACTTAACCACATAATTATTGCAAAAAAGAAAAAAAATATAATAAGGTACTGTTAAGGAACAAACATGCGGCAAGAACTTTCATAACCGGAAGCAAAGCTTTATGACTAGTAATAAAGAAAATGAGCCGAGACGACGCTGCCTCGCTATTGTCCCTCCAATGGACCGAGACGGCGCTGCCTCGCTATTGTCCTTCCAATGAACCGAGACGGCGCTGCCTCGCTATTGTCCCTCCAATGAACCGAGACGGCGCTGCCTCGCTATTGTCCCTCCAATGAACCGAGACGGCGCTGCCTCGCTATTGTCCCTCCAATGAACCGAGACGGCGCTGCCTCGCTATTGTCCCTCCAATGAACCGAGACGGCGCTGCCTCGCTATTGTCCCTCCAATGAACCGAGACGGCGCTGCCTCGCTATTGTCCCTCCAATGAACCGAGACGGCGCTGCCTCGCTATTGTCCCTCCAATGAACCGAGACGGCGCTGCCTCGCTATTGTCCCTCCAATGAACCGAGACGGCGCTGCCTCGCTATTGTCCCTCCAATGAACCGAGACGGCGCTGCCTCGCTATTGTCCCTCCAATGAACCGAGACGGCGCTGCCTCGCTATTGTCCCTCCAATGAACCGAGACGGCGCTGCCTCGCTATTGTCCCTCCAATGAACCGAGACGGCGCTGCCTCGCTATTGTCCCTCCAATGAACCGAGACGGCGCTGCCTCGCTATTGTCCCTCCAATGAACCGAGACGGCGCTGCCTCGCTATTGTCCCTCCAATGAACCGAGACGGCACTGCCTCGCTATTGTCCCTCCAATGAACCGAGACGGCACTGCCTCGCTATTGTCCCTCCAATGAACTGAGACGACGCTGCCTCGCTATTGTTTCTCCGATAAGCTGAGCTGATGTTTCCTCGCTATTGTCTTTGTCCATGAGTATGATAGGAAGGAAATATATACACACACACAAATAAATGCACAACAGACTTTATTATAATAGAGAGGATTAAATAATTTTAAAAAAAAGACTAATTTGTAAAATTTAACTTTCTGAATGGACAAACTGCCCCTCCCCTCCATCACCATGTGTAATAGGAGAACAAAGGACAAACCAAAAAAAATGTTTACTCACTCTCACTACTTTTTTTTTATTAATCATGTAAACTTCATAAATAACCCCCCCTCTACACATCTGATATTGTTCCATTTAAAAATCAAACTAATGATGTTCCACTGTTACAGATGGACTCCGAGTTTCTGCCTATAAAAATGAATGGAAGTTTCCTCAGGCCCTGTGCTGTCAGTGACTATTTGAATTTAAGCTCAACTGAGACCTCAAGTAGAACTCACACATATGATCCATCACTAAAATATACTAGAAAAATTATCAATTCCCTGTACCGTTTTGATTAGTGCCAGATCTGTCCTATCCTCTATCTTTCCAAGATCCAGATCAGGCCAAAAATGGAGTACTATTTTTATATTCAGGCAGGAGCATCCCAGTCTTCACTTTCAAATCTTTTCGAGTCCAAAAGCATCTTTATGACTTTGTGGGTGAGGAGTCATTTGTCCAGAGACAAAACATTGCAAGCCTCTCATTATTCTATCACTTTTTCCATGGAAAGTCTTCAGATGAACTACAATCTCTGGTTCCACAAGTTCTAACCTTCAAGACTAAGACCCACCATGCCATGATCATTGTAGTGAACTACCTTATTCCTTTTGTATTCTATTGGCAAGATGTAATTTCCACTTGAACAGCTAATTCCCGCTGCTTTATGGAACCAAATCTCAAGATGTTTCACCAATCACTAAATTGTTTCTCATACTCTGTAAGCTTGTACATCTTGTTATTTTGTATGGGGTGAACATTATTGTAATAATAATAAAAAAAACCTTGTTCAGCATCTTGACCGATCTTTCTTTGGAGACAAAAACTGTAATATATAAACTAAGCAGCCATTAAATTTACCCTATTCTAAAGGGTATGGTTTCATTACAATACCATAGAGAAACTTTCCTATCTTCCATCAGTATGGAACATGCTAGTATCCCAGAAAGCAATACATTGCCCCTCCTCAGCCTTACTCTTTCAGTTGACCTTAAGTGGAACGACTACATCAAATCAATAGGTACATCTAATACTAAGAAGGTTGGGTCACTGTATCAGGCCAGGAAGAAGTTCTCATCAGAGACTATCTTGCACTTATATAAATCTTCCATTCATCTATGCATTGAATACTGTTGCATCATATGGCTTGGTGTCCTTACTATTCATCTCAGGCTTCTCAACAAAATTCAAAGAAGGATCTGCAATGTACTCGATCACAATTTGGTAGCTTAACTTCAGTCACTTTCTCAATGTCAGGACATGGCTTCTTTCTGTCTTTTTTACAAATACTTTATCTCCCTGGTGCCCCATATACATGAATTTACTCAAGATACTAAATTGGCAACTAGGCCCCACTGTTTTACAGTCAAAACAGTCAAATATAACCACTACTTCTACTCCATCAGTTTCTTTTCTCGCACTTCCCGCCTGTGGAACTCGCTTCCATATACTTGCTTCCCTGATAGCTACAATCTCCAAGAATTTAAGTGCAATGTCAACTGTCATTTATTATCTCCTTGATTAACGTACAATAACAATTAAATTACAATAGCTGTTCAATTAGCTTGATTCCCAACTTTCTCTTATCCTTCTCCAACACCCCCTGTAACTTTATTTTTGTTTTAACTCTCCTCTCATAAAACCCCATGCGCACCAGTGGCAGTACAGCCTTGCTTGGGGTGAAACGATTATAAAACAAAAAATTCCAGATAGTTTCTGTTTTGGAAAGACTCAGCTGAAATCCTTCTTTTAGAGACACTTTGTTAAGATTACCGATTTTTCTTTGTACAAGGTTGTCATTAGCACAGTCCCTCCCATCACCATCAAAGTCTGCTAGTTTCTGGAGGAAAAAAAAGAGCATCATTTTCTATTAGTAGTTATGTTTAAGATGTGCTATAGAATGCTTAAATGACCAGTACCCATCTTGTCACATCTGTGCTTGTAGGACATAGTTGAGGAAGCGATTAAGTAGACAGAAAGTCTCATTTCCTCCAAGTCATCCTCCTGACATGAATAATAATTTATTTGATAGTGGGGTCTTCACCAGATAAATATGGCTTTGTAGATTGATATACTTCCTCTATTTTGTTTTTTGTTTTTTTTGTTTTCAAGATCCTTCTTAATGTATTAAGAACCAATATGAAATGGGAGAAAGGAGGCCAATGTTCCATGACCTCCAATGCAATGAAATAATCAAGAATTGAAATTTACCTTAAAAGTGAGTTGGAATCTGAAGCTCCTTGTAGCAGTACAGATATAACACTGGCAATTGTCTGAGTTGTCTGGTGCGATAATTTGTGGTCTTTGAGAATATGCAGAAGACGAGACACCAGTCCAACTTCACGCATTAAATGCACATTGCTCTTCAGATCACTGTAAAAAAAAAAAAACAAAGTTACATATAAGTACACATATGTATATATGTATCTCAGATTAAATAAATTGCAAACATTGTATCTGCTTATTTTTAATAAAATCCGTTCATACTCACAGATAATCTTTCGCATATTATAATTGAAAATAAAAAATTAAAATTAATAATATATTATAAAAATACAATACTACTAATTTAATTATCCATAATAACTCCTCCCCACCAACTGATGTTACGTAAAAACCAACAAATATATATGTTGGATTTACAACAACTATATTAACTAGACATCTTACATTACACTTGTCCATTTCTAGACATCTACAACAACATTCCTGTCTACATTCACAATAATAATGATCAATAACAACTATCCTACACCAAGAAAACAACAAAAGCAAACTACAGATTCTCGAGGTAATATTCATTAAAAAAAACTTAAGCTGTTAATTAATAGAATCAGCTATGAATACTGTAGTAATGTTCTAAAATGTTTCTAAAAAGAACAGTTTTTTCATGCTTTATCACATGCATGACCATGACAATACAACATATAAAAAAAATTCCATTTTGGATAATTTTCACATTCTAATGAATGCTAAACAATTTGTCAACTGTTATATTTGAAGCAGAAAAAAAATTTGCAGTAATTTTTAGCAACACAGTTTTGCAGTTATTTTTTGTTACCATAACTCACACCCCTGAAGATGATATTGGAAAGAGATTGAAAGTACTTGGGTACATTGTGAAATGAATGATAATAACATCTGTCAATGTTACAGCTCATTTCTGACATCTTTCAATTATAATACGCAAAAAATTATCCATGAGTGAGAATGGACTTTATAAAAAATAAGCAGACACAATGTTTGTAATTTATTTAATCTGACATGTCTAAAAGAAAATTTGCTGCCTAAAAGTACAAGTATATATATATATATATATATATATATATATATATATATGTACTTAGCTTGTCTCCCCACTGAGAGGTGAAATAGCACAAGGTTAAGTATACAGTTTTTAAGCACATACATCAAGGCCAGAGCCAAAAATTGTCTAACCATCAACAACTGTTGTTTGCATTGGCTTCAGTAACTACTGATCTACCCAGGTACCTATCAGCATTTTATTTTTCTCAGCTGTGGGTCTGTTTGCGGACAGAGACACACCTGAGAAATGATAAACCCTACCCTTTCAGGTAAATATAACCAATAGTGTATATTTCAATAAACCAATTTTTTCCTATTTTTTCATATGTGGAGATGATAATACAAATTGAAAAAGCTTATGAATGACATGTTTCATGACATCTGTTGGTATTGGTTTCTTCAGAGTGAAAACCGTAAGAAAAAGGCATTGAGGTTTTTGAGGATAAGAAGGACAATAAATGAAATTTCCTTTATCAGAGCCTTCAGTCAGAAAATTTTTGTTTGTTCGATATAAATGAAAATTGTAGTCAACACCCAGCAGTGACAGTCTGTTTCATTCTTAAACACAATCTTCAGGCAGAAAGATTGCTTTTAAGCATGAAACAGACTGTCATTGTTGACTTCAATGTCCACTTCCATATTCACACGCACTCTATCCCTAATATTGAATACTCTAAACCAGGTCCCTTGACATCTCCAAAGCGTTTGACAGAGTCTGGCATGCTGGCCTTCTATACAAGTTGCAGGGCTATGGTATAACTGGACAATTGTTTGACCTAATCCAGTCCTTCCTTTCAAACCATACAATGAGGGTGGTATTGAACAGACAAGCCTCCCAACACTATCACATGAATGTGGGTGTCCCTCAAGGCTCTATTCCATGTCCTACACTTTTCTTTATCTATATTAAAGATCTCCCTGACGTAATAAGATCCCAAGTGGGCATATATGCTGATGGCACTATGGTTTACTCTCATCTCAATCAAAAATCTACCACGGCTGAAAAAGCAAACCTCGCTGCCGAGCTTGAAAAGGACCTGGGGTAAGAAATGGTGGACTGGGATAAGAAATGGCTCATAAATTTTAATGCTTCCAAAACGAAGCTGCTATCTAATAACCACCACAGACAATCGTTCCTTCTACCCATTAACATGGATCAGGCTTCTCTCCCTCAGGTTAACTCTCACACCAGACCTCAAGTGGAATAACTATTTAGAATCCATAGCTAAATCCGCTGTTAAGAAAGTCAGTTCTATGTGTAGGGCCAAGAAGTTTTTCCCATCCCAAACAATCCTGCACATATACAAGTCTACCATCCGCCTGTGCATTGAGTATTGCTGCCATATCTGGTCTGGTGCTCCTGCTATTCACGTAGGTGTCCTCGACTGAATCCAATGGAGAATCTGTAATGTGATTGATCCCGACTTGGCAGCTAGAATACAGTCGCTTTCTCACTGACGCAGTGTGGCTTCCCTGTGTCTCTTCTACGAATACTTTCATGGCTTCTGCTCCGATGAACTTAGCTCACTGGTACTCCCTATATATGAACTTCCTCGAGTCACAAGATTAGCAACTAGGTCCCACCCTTTTACTGTGAAACCAATAAATTGTAAATGCAAATTCTACTCCAGCAGCTTATTTTCTCGCACTTCCCGCCTGTGGAATTCTCTCCCGCATACTTACTTTCCTGACAGTTACAATCTCCAAGAATTTAAATGTAAAGTCAATAGTCATTTCCTGTCTCACTAACTTACATCCTCTCTCATGCTTTTCTACATCCACCCCATTCTCATCAGTACTCTCTTTCCTCTCCTACTCTCTTCCTGACACCCCCTGCAACCTCTCACTTCTCATAACATTCCTCCTATGTAACCCCCTGCACAACAGTGGCAGTAAAATGCCTTGCTTGGGGCAACACAATTATAAAAAAACACGATCATAAAAAAAAAAATACCTTAAAACTATATTTTTATTACATTCTTAGATATTAGAGCAGTTGATACTTTGAGTTTAATATTAGCTCACTGAAACCAAAAGTCTTTATTCACACACACACACACACACACACACATATATATATATGTATATATATATATATATATATATATAAAAATGAAATCGTGGTCTGAAGAGATGGGTACATTCGCCAGTCAAAATAAATTGCAGTTTATAATCACTTTAGATGATGTGTTGAGTTTTCCTTTTATTTATTTTATATATATATATATATATATATATATATATATATACACACACACACAAACAAGTATAGCGTAGGTATGGATTGAATAATATTCCATATCCAAAGAAACACTATTCTGAAAAAAAACAAAAAGTGCTCAATACAAAGCAGAGCTAATAATATTAATATATTAATTAATAATAATAATAATATTAATATATATTCAGAAATTAGTATAACATAAATATGTTATAATATCACTACAAAAGTAGCTATTTTGCTTCGACACTACTTGTGTCTTATCAAGTGATTTTGATAAGACACAAGTAGTGTTGAAACAAAATTGCTACTTTTGTAGGGATATTATAACATATAATTTTTGAATAAATATATATGGGCATGTTTATAATAAAACATAGTTGACAGCAACACAAGAGCCATTGTGTGGACTGTTATCCCATTTGTTTGTACTACTTTTAATATATTATTATTACATTAGAACATGTAAAAAAATATTACCATCATTGCTAACTACCTGATGAAACATTGATCTTTCAATGTAGAAACAAAATATACAATTTTGTAGTAGTAGTTTCTTTTTCATGTTCTAATGTAATAATTAATAATAAATATTTATTGCTCTATTTTTATATTAAGCACTCTTTTAAACTAATGATTTGAATATTACAATTTTATTCTTCATTTGGAAATTATATATATATATATATATATATATATATATATATATATATATAAATAAAATCATGTATGTATGGAAAAATGATATTTTTAATTACCATTTAAGTTAATTATGGTATATAAATAAACACAAACAAAAAATTAGCTTGTTCACCTTAGAAATAAACTGCAACTGATCCCATATCAGCACAATTTATTGAGAGAGGGTAACTCATCTTTTACCAAGTAGAGAGGTGTAGCACTACAAATTATTTTTTACATGAGAAAGCAGAAGAAGCCTAGCAACTTCTTTTTACCTGTGAGTTTGGGGGATGCAATACAACTGATTTTTAACATAGGAAAATGAGAAGCACTCCAACTGATTTTTTACATGGGAGTGGAACACTGCAACTGAATTTTTTTTTTTTTTTTACATAGGGGTGGGAAACACTGTAACTGAATTTTTTTTTTTTTTTTTTTTTACATGGGGGTGGGAAGCACTGCAACTGATTGTTTATGTGGAGGTGGGAAGTATAACCCAACATCCACAGCATGGCTTAACCAATCCTTCCTGCTCCTTAACCAGTTCACCCAGGTTGTGTTTGTTTTGATCTCGAACCAGCCAAAGTTGCCCATTATCAGTCAGTCAGTTAAGTGCCATACGTGATACACGCTTGGGTGATCATGTCTCAAAAGAGACATGACTGACTGGGCAGAAGATTATCCTGCAGTAGGTTGTCATTGCTTTCTGCGGTAGACTGGTTGCCAACCAAGGCTATAGAACCCAATCTGTCCTGTTATTTGACCCATAGCTGGAAGGAAGAGACGGATTAATATCTTTCCCAAGGGTATTTGCACCTATATAATTGCAACGAATTCAACTGGATTTCGAACTCGACGCTCCAATTTCTCGTTCCAAGTCAATATTCACTGGACCACAACGCCCATTATCACCTGGCTAAATTAGTCCTGACACACAAAGGTCCAAGTATACTATAAAGACTGGATTTACGCAATCCTCGATAGAGATTATAATCAGTAGACCACTGCAATGCCACAGACACCAGAAATAACACAACATATAATCTGGGAAGTTGTTTTTTTTATATATATTTATATATTGATTATATACACAGATATAATAAGCAAGGCAAAGCTGGTGACACAACAGTTGGCTGGTATTTTAAAAATACTTCAGCAACAATGTTTTCTGAGTTGGTGTTTAGCCAATTGTCTTTTAGTATCCATTTCAGTCTGACTATATATTATTCAAACCACTAGCCCCAAATTATCTCTTCTAGCAGCAGATCCCCAACTAACTAATTTTGTCTTGCACCCTGATTTTGTTAAACACAAAGCTGGGGTGGTAAAGGTTAGTCACGGGTTCGAATTTTCCCTCACTGTATAACTTTTACCAGCTTGAAATGAAAACAATAGCAGTTGTCCATTTTGACTGAGTCTCTGGGCTATTTGATAATGAGAGGGAGTGAACTCACTCTCTGTTATCATTAGCCTGTCTTTTTTGCAACAGTCCAGCAGCAGATGACAGAAAATTCTCACAGTTCAATTTTGACCTAGGGTCACAAGCTGCCAAAACAGGATGCCAACATTATGTCTAGAATCGGTTTGCTCGGATTCAATCAATTCAGTTAATCTCCCCGAGATAATTGTATTTCTCAATTTTATCATTTCGGTTACTTTTCCCAACAAATATAATTGTATTCTCCCATTTTAGAGAAATCACTGCTTATCTTTAAAATAAATAAAAAATTAATACCAGCCATCTGGAAACAGGGTTACAAAAAGCACTGCAACTGATTTTTTACAAGGGGTGGGAAGCACTTCAACTGATATTTAATATGGGTGGGGGGAGACTGTAATTAATTTTTTAACCAAGGGGAAAAACTAAGCAACTGATTTTTAACTATGGGTGGGGTGGGCACTGTAACTTATTTTTAACTGGGAGTGGGAAACTGCAACTGATTTTTCAATGTGAGAGATGGAAACACTTCAACAGATTTTTAACAGGGAGAGTAGAACCAACTTATTTTAACCAGGGAAATGCACTACAACTTATTTTTACTGGTTTTAATGCATCCCAACTGATTTAACAATAAATATCTATAGTAAGTTATTGAAATACCAACTATTTATGCAACCCATGTTATTCCAGGTTGGATTTATTAAACAAATCCATCAAAATTTTTGCTGTAATGAGCTAAAAAATTCATATCCATCCCGAGAGATGATGATGATGACTACCTTCACAATGAAACAGTGTGTTCCTGAGTGAACTTTTAGGTGATTAAGGAGTTTCCAAGGTCTAGACTCATGCTCTTGACATTCCCCTTCAGAATCCATTAAGGTGAGATCCGGAAACAGTAGGTGGAGGATCACTAACAAGAAATGATTGAATCAAATATATATATATATATATATATATATATCTATATCAAGGACTGCGTGGGAAGTAGTTGTCCATAGTGATATAGTGTTAATTTTCTTGAGGATTTTTTATTTATATTTTAGTAATTTTTCAGGGAGTGGGGAAGAATTTTTATGGTCACACAGAATAAGATCCATTTTGTTTTCTATTCTGCAGTGTGTTGCTAACAAGCCACATTACCATAAAAATCACTCTCCCCCAAATTAAAAAATGACAATGGTATTAGCCAAAAGTGCTGAGAAAATCAAGACTAAGAAAAGTTGTATGTAACAAGAAAAAGTAAATAAAAAAAACTTACAAGGTATTCCTTGCCCATCATATTTAATGAAACATCCATAAAGAATATTGCTACTAAAATATATCCATCTATACTACTAATAAATATTTGTTCCATTTTGCACTTTGTGGCAATAGTTTGATTTGTTTTACCTTCTGATATCAAGTTAAACTGTTCAATTATATCACAACTAGTTTTATATCCGATACTAATTAGGGCTCAATGGAAAAGTTCAGAAAGCAGAAATTTCAATTCAGAAGAAATAAATGCATATGTTTAGTGTCAATAAAATGAAGTTTACCTTGACTCCGTGAGAAGTTCATAAAAATGTTCATAAAGAGATCGCTGCAGATCACCAGGGGCCTCATGCCACACCTAAATAGAAATATTTATATTTCAATAGTTTTAGAAGCACTTTGCAAAAAAATTCAGGAACACAGAAAACAATGCACAAAATATATTCCACTTCAAAGTAGAAATGAGAAAAAAATTTAATGCCGTAATTCAATATCAATACAACAATATTTAACATGGCATACAGACAAAAGAGTTAATGGATTATTCTTTTTTTATTACAGATGAAAAAGATTTAACTAAAAAGCATTTATCTTATTCTAATGAGAAAGGGTTAAAAAGAAAGCTATGTTGTTTTTTTTATTGGAAAGAGATTCACTTTCCTAAGATTGCAAATTGGCTAAAAATAGGAACGAAATGTAATTATACCATATAATTGTTGTTATCTGGCGAGACAGCTGAGAGGTCAAAGTGTCAAACCCACCTCTTGAAAGAGACAAGACATTACTAAACAATGAATAGACAAAAAGTGATTAAAGGAAGGGAAATTTGTATTTTTTAAAATTCATATTTTCCCAGCCAAAATTTGTAAAAGATAAGCTGACATGAATGGAGGTCATATGTTAATCAACCATGTTGAAATATTTACAACAGAACTGCTATCCATGGTGGAGAGAACAATTGAAGAAAAATTTTTGTTTTTTTGTTTTCCTAAATTTTTGGCAAAATATGGCTGATATAATTAGAAGTCAAATGTCAGAACCACCGTGTTGAAAGTGTAATAAACCCGCGAAATGCAGAAGCCAAAAACAATTGTAGAGAAAATTTTATTTTCTTTGTTCTCAGCAGAATACAGCCAATATACATGTGCATGATTAAGAGGTCAAAATGTCAGGCTCGCTTTACTGCAAAGTATAAACAAAATGAAAGTAAAAGGATTTTTATTCATATTTCCCCAGATTGGGAATTCAGTCTAGAGCAAAGGTTAAGTTGATTTGTTGAGAGAAGAAAAAGAACAATTATTAATTATGGAAAATGACTATTTAAAATTTCCCTGAGAGAAGCTGATGTCATGTATAACTCTGCCCAAAGAAAAGGGAGAAAATCTTCTATTATTGGAAGTGAGAAATAGAAGACGACAAAGGAGCTGATGGTATGTAATAACTCCATTCAATGTGGAGGGTGAGAACAGCCCATGATTGGATATATGCAACAGAAAAGGATGTTAGGATATTTGCATAACATGTCTTATGCGTCCTCACCACACCAGTAAAAAGGAACACGCATAAATACGAGAGTTCCAAGGGGCCAAAGACAGCTCCTGGGAGGTCCTGGTAAGGAGTGAGACGAAGTCAGTTCGAGTCACTGCGCTGCTGTCACCAACCATAGAGCTCCGACCAAATTGCCAACCAAAGTTATCTGCTGAGGAATAGAAAGACCCTAACAAAAACCTCGTGCCAAACTGATGATAATAATAAGAACGCTGACAAACATTTTCACAAAGTACAAACAGTAGCGTTTGAATTTACCAGTTACCTGATTATCAAGTCTGGCCCGACTTAGAGAAACTGGTCGAAACTTTCGTTCTGTTACCAATTAATAGGAACAGGGAAAAGATGAAATGTAATTATTTTTATTTTATTTTTTGTATATAAATACTACTATCTTCAGTTTATGCAGGTGTCATTCATATTATTTCTAAAATTGGTGCCATTTTTATTTCCACAACTGTGCACGCATATCCAACTTGCTTAGCTTGGTGAAGATACTCCAGTGAGAATTTGATGTAACTCTCTTAAGATCAAAATCACAATGTGGGTAAGAGAGATTACAGTTGACGAGGTCAAACCAAGGACTAGCTACTGTGTCCACGCCATCAACAACCAATGAGTGTGAGCTGATGGCTTGTTCCCAGACCAGGATCAATGCTAACACAAGAGATAACAGGCCACGAAGGCTCCGCGTCACACTGATATTCTTGTCTTCCATCTTATTGTTGCTTTTTATTCCAACACTCTGGATCAATATACTTTTCATTATTACTATTATTTTATTACTAGTTTTATTACGTCTTATTTTTGTTCCTTAAAAAAAAAATAAAAAAATAATGATGAGTAACTTTATTTATAAATGTTAAAAAGTAACTTTTTCAATTGTTATTCACTTTCTTTTCAGATTATTTCATATTTGATTATTTCTTGTTTTAATATTCCGTATATGTGTATACAGAGGGTGGCGGTCTTCTCATTATTATGTGTTTATCATAAAACGTACAATTATTTTATTTAATTTTCTTGTTTTCTTATTCAAACATTTTTATAAATTCATAAATGAAAAAATATATTTCCATATTTATTTCTTCATAGATTGGTAAATAAAAATATTGTGTTTTTACTGTTTCATATAAACAACCTAATAAATTGTGATTAAAATTTTTTTGTTAATTTTCAAGAAAAAAGAAAATGTATAAATCCAGTTTCATGCTTGGATTTTATTAAAATTCTAAAAATAACTGTTTAAAAAAAATTGTTTAGGGTGTATATAGTGCTGTAATAAAGATTAAAACTTGATATGTGTTTTGAATTGATACATTTTTTTTTATAAAGTTCACCCAATACAAGGCTCAAGAGCTACTCAAGTTAGCTAGTTACTGAACAAATTGCCTGATATAAATGCAAGAGGCATTGGTAAAAAGCGATGATTATGAAGATATGGACGATAGATAATCATTGACTTGAGTTTAAAGAATCAACTACAGAGTGGCATTTCTTGAAAAAAGGTTGAGTAGAACTTCCTCCGTACAATTAAAATGTAGAGGTAATGAGGAGGATTCAACTCTATGGCATGCCTTAGCTGTAAATATCTGAATTGTTGAGTTAAAGCAATGAGCACATCTGAATATTCGCCATGGAAATAGCAACAGAATAGTAATATGCTTGTAATGATTCATCTCTGGGGAAAGTGGGCTGCAGAGGGGGAAAATAAGCTGTCCCCCACTAGACAATTTTGAACTCCATCAAGGCTGGAAACTGAGTAAAGTTATGCAAATGATGGCTGTCACCATGTCAGATGGTTGAACAGGGAAGAACAGACTATGTCCAGAAAAGAAATCACTTATACAAATATGAGAAATTAAATAAAAAGCTTAATAGCAGTATGTTTTCAATCATGATAAATATTCATTTATTCCATCTTACTACTATTGCTTTTTATCCAAACAGTCTAAGTCAATACAATCATTATTACTATTATTTTATTACTATTTTTATTCCATCTTATTATTGTGGCTTTTTATTCCACACTCAGAGTCAATGCACTCTTCATTATTACTATTAATTTATTACTAGTTTTATTCCATTTTATTATAGTTGTTTTTTATTCCAACACTCTGGGTCAATATGCTCTTCATTATTATTATTATTATTATGTTATTACTGGTTTTATACCATCTTATTATTGTTGCTTTATATTTCAACACTCTGGCTCAATATACTCTTCATTATTACTATTATTTTATTACTAGTTTTATTCCATCTTATTATTGTTGCTTTATATTTCAACACTCTGGCTCAATATACTCTTCATTATTACTATTATTTTATTACTAGTTTTATTCCATCTTATTATTGCTTTTTATCCCAACAGCACTCTGGGTTGATACATTTTCATTATTATTCCATCTTAATTATTGTTGCTTTTATTTTTTTACATTATCTTCTCAGATTATTTTATATCAGATTATCTAATTTTAATTTTCTGTTTATGTGTGTGGGGGGATATGAAAATGATGGTTGCTACCATGTCAGATTGTTGAATAGGGAAGAACAGTTCATACATATTTGCAGAAAACAGTAACCATAGTGTTTTCTGCAAATATGTTCATCCCACTTCCCAACTCTCACATTTTCATCCCTACTTTTGTCTTTTTACATATCTATATATAATTTTCCAAAGTTTTACTTACCTCCAGATCGCAGAGAAGGTCCTCAAAAGCTGACCTATTTGGGATGACACAGCTCTCCCGCCCACTATCCACTGTGCCAACCAGGGAGAAGGTCAAGTGAAGAATGTGACTGTTTAGTAAATGTCTTTTTTTCTTGAATAACATCGCCAAAGTCTGAAAAGCAAGAACACATCACAAAAATTACAAATGCAGAGTTATCAATCATGAAATTGAGAAAAAAAAAAAATTCAAAATTTTATTAGTTCTGTCAAATTTTCTAAAAAATATTTTTGATTACTTTTCTTCTATATGCCATGTCCTTTCAGAACGCTGGCGTACATGGCTCTCCACAATTTATTGTCCTTGGTAGCTCTTAGAAAATTTTGTCTTTTTGTTATCATTCCTAAACTTTGTTCTGCTATCCATTCACTGAAGCTCATTTGGTAGGTGATGTGTTGTTTCCCTTTGTTCATCTTAACTTCAATCTGTCCTGTGAGTATCAAATTTTTTAAACCCTCTTTCCTCATTGTGTGCCCTAGAAATTTCAATTGTCTCTTCCTGATAAGTGTAGGTGTCCTTTTTGTTTCCATTTCTTCTAAGATTTCATCATTGTTCATGTGTTTGGGCCATGGTATTCTCAGCATTCTTCTTTAAATTCAAATCTTTTCTTCATCTTTGAGGAAATTGTCCAGCATTCACTGTCATGCAGGTGAATTCATATTATATAGTCATTCAGCACCCTTTCCTTTGTTTCTCTTGCTTCAAGTCTCCTCTTCATCTGTGATGAAAATTGTCCAGCATTCACTAAGAGGATTGATATCAGATTGCAGTTTGGCACTTTTTTCCTTGTTTCTTATTCATTCTGGCCAATAACAGTTTGTGATGCTGTCATCATCTTTTATATGATTTCTGACTTCTTTCTTTAGTTATTCTTTCACATTTATTCCACATTTTTAAATTGTAAGATGAAAAAAGACGAAAAATCTTGTACAACAATTCTCATAAAGAGGAAGTTTCCTGTTGAGGTAGAAAAAACTGGAAGTAAAACTTAAATTCTATTGACATTTTCTTGCTGCCCTTTGTAGAAGTTGGATTCTGGTTAAGTGGAGAAGTGTGTGCTGAAAAAGTATTAAAACTTTCAAGGGGGAAAGCATTGGACATTTACAAGGCAGGACACTAACATTCTGGTACATTTCACAAAAGGTGCCATTCTTTGTCCTATATGCAGAAGGTTGTGTGGATCTCAATCTGGCCATAAAAGTCATTGAAGACACAAGTAGGGAATATACAAAAACAAGTAGGGTATAGACATATACATCTGGAGAGTCCATAATCACACACTCACACATGGTTCTCCACAACTTTTTATCCATTGTGGCCTACAACAGCATTTTGTGTTGTCATTTTCTGTGCTGTGTCCCTTTGAAGAGTTAAGCATTGAAAATATCCATATTACACAGAATACTGATATAATAGCCCTGCAGTCTTCACAAGTAGTGCTGTTCCTTGTCCTGCATGTAGAACGATGTGTGAGTCTTAAAACCATTGAAAGTACAAACACAAGTAGGACATCAAGGGCAGAATTTGTTGATGAACCCTTAATACTGCGTACTGCTAATATTTTGCTTCTTCAATTGTAACAGTATGCAGCTGTAATGTTTATGCTGATGCAACTACATTATAGCGCATGATTGACAGGAGATGTTCAAAGTTTTAAATTCAAATCAATTTTTCTTTTTTTCAAATATGTTTTGGATATATGTTCTAGCCAATATCATTGAGATATTTTTTTTGTTTCCATTACTTTTCTTATTAAATATCCCACACTGATATAGAAGATTTGTCAAGAATGGTGAAACTTTATAAGAATTTGAATGCACATTTACTAATGATGATCTCACGATTAAAGCACTTTCTGTATATTTTTGTCTCAGTGGATTACTTTCTCTTTTAATTAAAGTAGCATTTTTTATATCAAAATTCTGACCAGTCTCTTTGTTGTGAGCAACTAATGCATTTAATGTGTTTTGTAAAAGATCTCTTTTGTGTTCATATAATATTCTTTTTAAATTCTTTGAGATTTCTCTAATGTATTCTTTGTGGCAATTATTACAGATAGAGTAAATTTTTTTCATAAAGTTTTAGCTTATTATTTTGTTTTGTGTTAATTAAGTCTTTGTTTTGGACATATTTGTGACAAATTTTATGCTGAGTTTAGATAAGTTCTTTTCAGTTGTAGTTGTATGGTGTGATGGGTAGAACAATATATATTTTGATTATTTGGGGTTAGCCCATATATATATATATATATATTTGGGTATTTAATCAAGCCGATATTTTGATACTTTTTCTTTCCATCACTTTAGCTATTAAATATCACACATTATGATAATAGAAAACCTGCCAAAAAAAGGTATGAAGTTCTCAAGGATGTAACACATCACTCAATAAGTCTTGGGCCTGACTAATAGATGGCACCACTAATAAAATATTCAGTTAATTTTTATGTAGTACTGACCTTCAAAGGGCATGTGACAAAATTTGGGCCCAATCAGATTATTAGTTTACAAATTACAGTTATTTAAGTGAAGTTACTGTTGCAAATTTTCAAAACAATGGAAAAATCTGAATTTCATGTGTTGATAAAGCATTGCTTTCTGATTAAAAAAAAAAAAATACTGTTCAAGCAAAGCAATGGCTTCATAAGTGTTATTCGAACTGCTCTGTTGGAAAGAATAGTTAAGAGGTAGCATGCTGACTTTAAATGCGGTTGTACAGACACAAATGATGCTGCATGCTAAGGCCGCCCAAAATTGGCAGTTGTCTCAGAAAACACCAAAAAAAAATCCAAACTCATTTTGGCCAATCATAAATTGAAGTTACATGAGGCATGAACATTTGTCAATGAAAAAGCTGTGTTCAATGTGGGTTTCGCATTTGCTCACAGCCAATTAGAAACAACAACACATCGACAATTCAGAACGCTGTTTGCGACTGTTTCAACACAAGGAGTTTTTGCATGAATATGTGACAATGGATGAAACATGGACAAACCACTTCACTTTGGAGCCAAATTGGCAGTCAACTGAATGAACAGTAGCAGGTGAAAGCTGTCCAAAGCAACCAAAAATGCAAACATAAGCAGGCAAGGCTTTGGTCTCAATATTTTGGGATGCGCAAGGTATTTTGTTTGTCAATTACCTTGAGAAAGGAAGAATCATCAATAGCGAATATTATATAGCATTATTGGTGTGTTTGAAGAAAGAAATCTCTAAATATAGCCACAAATGAAGAAGAAAAACATAATCTTTTACCAAGACAATGCACCATGTCACAAGTTGATCACAACAATGTCAAAACTACATGAATTACACTTTTGAATTTCTTCCACATCCTCCCTATTCTCCAGATCTGGCTCCCTGTGACTATTGGCTGTTTGCAGACATCAAAAGAATGCTCCAGAGAAAGAGATATCGGAAACTGAGGCATATTTTGAAACCAAAGACAAATCATTCTACAAAAAAGGCAGTGAATTTTTAGAGAAGCATTGGAATCCGTGTATCACTCTAGAAGGAGACTATGTTGATGAACAAAGTTGAATTTTGTTTAAAAGTTGTTGTTTTATTAGTTAAGCCTGGGACTTATTGAGTGATGTGTTATGCACTCTTTCATTTTTGTTTTTTCTAGTTTGGTTGTGGAGGCTTTTTAACTTTTTAAGATTATTTAAAGCCCAAATATTTTTGAATTGTAAAAATTTATGGAGATAATAAAAATTTTCTGATACAAGCTATTTAGCCCATAGCTGGGAGAGAAAGAATGGATTCTTACCTTTCTCAAGGGTATTTGCACATAAGTGAATATGACAAACCTAACTGAAATTTGAACTTGGCTCTCTGATTTCTCACTGAGCTGTTTTATCAATTATACCACCCACACATCCAAACTACTTGGTATTCCCATATTCCCAAGCAGTTGCCCATCTAGGTACTGACCAGGTTCAATGATGCTTAACTTTGGTGGTCAGATGGGAACCAGTGTTTTAATGTTATATGCTCATAAACCAAATTTGACATTTGTAAATAAAAGTAAAGTACGAATAACTCTTCAACAAGTCAGGGATTTGGACACTATAGTTATATTATCAACAGGACCCTAATTCTAAAAAACAAATAAAAACTAATTTTTATTCTGACAAATGTCATGAGAAAAGAAAGGTCTAACAAAGGCTAATTGTTAAAATTTTTTTTTTTTTTAACAAGTGGATCACTTTACTTAATTAATGCATGATAAATCATCCAGGTTCTTCACAAGACTCTTCTTTGCCAGTTCAACTATATACACCCTTTAAGAAAGTCAAAGTTTGGTATTTAGTAACCTCTAACACCTGACAAAAGATGTTTCACATTTACAGTGTGTGAAAATAGGGATCTACTTACCTGGTATCCTCGGATGCGATCCATATCCCACATGGCTGACTTATTACTTCGGACAACACAAACCAGTGCTTTGACAGCAGCATATAAACCCTCCACATCAGTTGCCATAGCAATCAGGCCCAGGAGGGCTCCTGTACCTCCTACATTCTCAAGCATTTTGGCCACAGGACGAGGGCAAAAGGTTCGCACACCTGAAATTAGAAGGACAGAAGCTTGAATAAACTGATCATATAACAAAAGCAAAAACGCAGTTATTATCAAGGATATCATTGCAAAATAATGAAATAGGAAATAAATGTAACTCATGCCTTTTAGAAAATGATGTCATCTTAAAATAACTAAATAACCCCAATTTAATAAACAAAATGTGAATTAATGACCACATGCAGACACAGGAATAAATATCTACTCGAATACACAGACCCAGATTAAAATAGATCCTCCATTTCATTTTCTTATTTTTTTACCTTATTTCATTATTATAGTTTTTATATATCTATTTATTTTGTTACTTGAAAATAAACTACAAGTGAACTACATCTGCCTTGAACAAAATTCAACCTTTAATACTAATTTAACTTTTATGATTTCACTTTCCATTTTCATGCTTAAGTTTCAGTCTACATCAAAGTAAATTATACATTTAATAAATTAAAAAATGGCATCTTAAATTTATAAATAATAATAAACATGAACAACATGAGAGCCAAAAATAAAAATCTAGGAACAGTCAGTTCATAATTTGCACCTGATGATTGCATAGCACATGAAACACCAAGTCGACAAAGACATAGGATATGAATATTTATTAATATATACATTTCTGAACCCTGTCATATTACCTCGAACACTCTTTTATTGCCACCAGAAAAATATTTATATATGTGGGTGAACTTGAGTGTATATCCATATGTATGTTTGTTAAGATTATATATATATATATATATTAGTGTATTCAGGTAGCAAACCCTCTTTTATGCAAGGATGGTAAAAACAAACAAGGTGCTATGGCTAAATCCTCCATGCAACTTATGTGATCCTATAATTCCCCTACCTTCAAAATATAAATGGTGAATAATTCAGACATTTTTTATATAATTTAGAGTCACCACATGGCAATGAAATCCTAGCCGGAGGGTACTCCATGTGGCAACGAAATCGAGCCAAGGGTCACTGTGTGGCAATGAAATTCTAGCCAAGGGTCACCGTGTGGCAATGAAATTCTAGCCAAGGGTCACCATGTGGCAATGAAATTCTAGCCAAGGGTCACCATGTGGCAATGAAATTCTAGCCAAGGGTCACCATGTGGCAATGAAATTCTAGCCAAGGGTCACCATGTGGCAATGAAATTCTAGCCAAGGGTCACCATGTGGCAATGAAATTCTAGCCAAGAATCACCATGCGGAAATGTAATCCGAGTTAAGGGTCAACATCAAGCAATTGAAATTCTAGCCAAAGGTCAACATGAGGAAATGAAATCCTAGCCGAGAGTCAAAATGTATGAATTAAATTCTAGTCAAGTTTTGTGATATTGCAATAAAATTCCAGCTGAGGTTGCCATGCAGCAATGAAATCCCTAGCAAAGGCTTGCCATGCAGCAATGAAATCCCTAGCAAAGGCTTGCCATGCAGCAATGAAATCCCTAGCAAAGGCTTGCCATGCAGCAATGAAATCCCTAGCAAAGGCTTGCCATGCAGCAATGAAATCCCTAGCAAAGGCTTGCCATGCAGCAATGAAATCCCTAGCAAAGGGTTGCCATGCAGCAATGAAATCCCTAGCAAAGGGTTGCCATGCAGCAATGAAATCCCTAGCAAAGGGTTGCCATGCAGCAATGAAATCCCTAGCAAAGGGTTGCCATGCCAGCAATGAAATCCCTAGCAAAGGGTTGCCATGCAGCAATGAAATCCTAGCAAAGGGTTGCCATGCAGCAATGAAATCCCTAGCAACGGGTTGCCATGCAGCAATGAAATCCCTAGCAACGGGTTGCCATGCAGCAATGAAATCCCTAGCAAAGGGTTGCCATGCAGCAATGAAATCCCTAGCAAAGGGTTGCCATGCAGCAATGAAATCCCTAGCAAAGGGTTGCCATGCAGCAATGAAATCCCTAGCAAAGGGTTGCCATGCAGCAATGAAATCCCTAGCAAAGGGTTGCCATGCAGCAATGAAATCCCTAGCAAGGGATGCCATGCAGCAATGAAATCCCTAGCAAAGGGATGCCATGCAGCAATGAAATCCCTAGCAAAGGGTTGCCATGCAGCAATGAAATCCCTAGCAAAGGGTTGCCATGCAGAAATGAAATCCCTAGCAAAGGGTTGCCATGCAGAAATGGGAAATCCCTAGCAAAGGGTTGCCATGCAGCAATGAAATCCCTAGCAAAGGGTTGCCATGCAGCAATGAAATCCCTAGCAAAGGGTTGCCATGCAGCAATGAAATCCCTAAAGCCCAAAGGGATGCCATGCAGCAATGAAATCCCTAGCAAAGGGTTGCCATGCAGCAATGAAATCCCTAGCAAAGGGATGCCATGCAGCAATGAAATCCCTAGCAAAGGGATGCCATGCAGACAATGAAATCCCTAGCAAAGGGTTGCCATGCAGCAATGAAATCCCAGCTGAAGTTTGCCATGTGGCAATGAAATCCTAGCCAAGATCCAAGCATGTGTCCTTCTGATCATCTCCTCCTCGCTTCATCCCATGAGATTCTATGGCTACTGTTTCTCATATAATTAATAAAAATCAAAAAAAAAATAATCCATTTTTGATGCTGACTTTGGCATGAAGAATTGAACCTAGAAAAATCATGAAATCCAACAAGAAGCAAATAAAGAGGATGAACAGTCTTACCAAGATATCCCATGAGTATAGCACCAAGACTCCGTGCTGGTCCACTTAGATGTCCTGCCGAGTTATGAATGATACGAATTGGCGTAGCATTCTCATGAGAGCCCATTGCCAACTGTAAAGAAAAATGCAAAAACATAATAGCCTTGCCAGATCTTAGCACTAAAAAGACATTCGTTGAAACAGTAATTTTTATTACTTTAAATGCTATTTTCAGTGAATATCCAGATTTGCTGCTGAACTTTTGATTTTTCTATTTTCAGTATATGAAATAATGACATATGCATTTTTATATATGATAACAATATTGGGAGAAAATGTGGCAAAGTGGAAAAGTTTTTTATGATGTGTAAATATTAAATTTAAATAATATATATATATATTTTTAGATAATCTTACCAATTTATATATATAATTAAATTTGTTCTTATTTAAAATTAATATAGTTTAAATTGAGACATTGAAATTTTTGTGTTTCAAGATTTTTACCTTGTCATCAGGCAATGTTTGCTCATTGTTGTGAAAATGACTTTCATTTGAAAATTAGAAATAATACTTTTGTGTTGGGAGGACAGAAAAATTTATGTGCGTGTTCAATTTAACTAATCAGAATAGAGATCTACTTTAAATTCGAAAAAAGTTTAAATTTTGGGGGAATACATTTCTTCTCTCAATCTTAACAGCAAGAGTATCAGTCGATCAAAACCCCTGTCTAGACTGCTAATCTGTTGATGTGCCTATTATTGTTACAACATTATTATCTTAATTTTTTCTGTATCCCATTATTTTCTAAAACATAAAAGAAAATATTTCATATTTTTTATCTAACTTAAAAGGACTTTTGGATGTAAGTAAACTGTTTTTATTTCAATTCATAATACATTTTATTCTAATTTTTCATATAACTCTTAATTTGCAAAAAAAAAAAAAAAAAAAAAGAAAAAAAAAGAAGATTTTAATATCTATTTATTTATTAAAAATTTGAATATACATTTTATTATTTTTAAAAAAATCTATTATTATATTTTAATACAATTTTTAATATCATAATACAAAATTTTATTATCGATTTAATTATTAAAAATTTAATTATCTATTTAATTATTTTAAAATCTTTTTAATTATTATTATTTCATAACATAAAACAAAATATTAGTCTTATATAAGTTAATAGATATTTTTTATTATAAAGAATCTTTTTAACCATATTCTAAGCTGAACATATTGCAATGTTTACATATGACATTAATTTCATTACGTTCATTTAATTGATTTTTAATCTTAAGAAATTTAATCATATATAGTTTTTCATATAGACACAAGGGGCAAGACTTAAAGACTTACATATTCTAGCTTTTTCTTACCTTTTCCATTTTAAAGTAGAATTTGTGTCTGTGCAATGCTGTCTATGCCAGCCTGCTCATAGCTGTCTATGCCAGCCTGATCATAGCTGTCTATGCCAGCCTGATCATAGCTGTCTATGCCAGCCTGATCATAGCTGTCTATGCCAGCCTGATCATAGCTGTCTATCCTAATCTGCTCATAGCTGTCTATCCTAATCTGCTCATAGCTGTCTATCCTAATCTGCTCATAGCTATCCACACATGGCTCATCATCTCTTTATATCTTTCTATTAATGTTCCAGCTATGGGGAAACGGTGCTTGACAGTGTTGTGTGGGGTGAGATTGTCAACGGATTTCCAACCAACCATTGGTTGGTCTCAGGATGATGATACATATATATATTTTTGGGCTAAAAGGCGTATCACAAGATCATGAGATTATAATATTACAAACAAAATCTGATGTTACAAAGTAAGCATAGAAAAAAGTAAAAGGATAAATTGCTTTAATTTACATTTCAGAGAAATGATTATATATTTTAAAAATCACATATGCATATGGTGGCAATATGTTTTCCTAATAATGTCCAGGAAAATTTTTATTTTTATTTCTTTTAGTAGCAAAACACTTGTTCTGATACATCATGGGAGTATTCTATATTTTATTCAACATTTTTACATGATCAAATTTCACTTTTCTTTATTGTTAATTACCATTCTTATCTGTATTTTAAAGTACTTTTATTGCTTAACTTAATTTTTCTTTTATTATTAACTATTTTTCGTTCCAGACAAATTTTTTTTTAATCACATCACCCTGAGCAAGGCGGTAACGCCACCAATATGCAGGGGGCTACATAAGAGTAAAAAGATTAGAGGAGAGTGAAGAGAAGGACAAACCAGTTAGAAAGGAGCAAGAGAAGGAAGGGAACATAGGTGTGATGACAGTTGCAGAGGTGGAGAGAAAGGAAAAAATATACAGGGTGGTGTAGAAAGAACAAGAGTCAAGTGGTTAAGAGATGAGTATTGACCTTGCATTTAAATTCCTGGAGGTTGTAGCCGTCAGGAAAGCAAAAATAAGGAAGCGAGTTGAACAGGCGGGAAGTGCGAGAAAAGAAGCTGCAGGAGTAGAATTGTCGTCTGCATTTGGTTGATCTGTGAATGGGTGAGACCCAGTTGCCAGTCTAGTTGCATGAGTAAACACCTGTTGCAGAAGCACCAGTGAAGCTATGGAAGTATTTATAGAACAAAGGGAAGCCACATCCCGTCGATGGGAAAGTGGCTGTAGTCGAGCTGCCAAGTCGGTACCTATCACATTACTAATTCTCCTTTGGAGTCTGTTATGGTCATAGAGATGAACAGCGGGGGCACCTGACCATATATGGCAGCAGTACTCCATGCACGAACGAATGGTTGATTTGTATATATGCAGGATGGTTTCAGGCAGGAAAAACATCCTGGCCCGACACAGTGACCCAACCTTCCTAGCAGTGGATTTAGCTATTGACTCAATGTAGTGAGTCCACTTGAGATCAGAAGAGAGGGTAAGGCTGAGGAGGCGCAGTATATTGCTCTCAGGAAGGCTCGCTTAGTTCATGCTTATGGGAGGCAGGAGAGGTTGCCTGTGATGATTGACAGACATCAGCTTGGTCTTAGACACATTGAAATTTACAAGCCATTTCTTCCCCCAAATCACCACAGAATGTAGATCTCTCTCAAGATCAGCAGCAAGATTATGTTTGTCCGCCATGCCAGGTTTCTTACTGATGCAGGAGTAAATTGTGGTGTCATCTGCATAGATGCCTACTTGGCTCTTAGTGGTCATTTATGAAAATAAGGAAGAGTGTCGGGCCTAGGATAGAGCACTGAGGGACACCAGCATTTGTACAGTAGGGTGTGGAGGCATGCCTATTCAGGACAACCTTCATTATACGGTTATGTAGGAAAGATTGGATCAGATCATGCAATCGTTTGGTAATACCATAACCTCGTAGCTTGCATAGAAGGCCAGCGTGCCAAACCCTGTCAAAAGCCTTGGAAATGTCCATAGAAACAGCACGAGCCTCGCCGGACTCTTCAAGGGCCTGGAACATGTACTCCATAATGGTCGTTAGCATGTTGGCCGTGGACCTGGCAAAGTGGAAGCCATACTGCCTGTTGGAGAAGAGTTTATGGGCAGTAAAATGCTGAACTATTTCAGCATTAATAATGGCCTCAAACACCTTCCTGAAAATTGGTAGAAGGCTGATAGGGTGATAGTTGGATGGGTCTGAGGGTTCACCAGAGTTCTTAAATACAGGAACGATAGAAGAGGACTTCCAACATGTAGGAAAACAGGAAGCAGAGAGGCAGTAGTTATAGAGTTTAGAGAGGACAGAGGAGAATTCAGGGGCACATTTCTTAAGAACAATCACTAGGATTCCATCACCACTGCTCGCCTTATGGAGGTCAAGTTTTGTTGGGTGAGGGTACTCCAGATGAGTCAAATGTGGCGTTGGATGAGAATCTGCGAGCAAAGCACTCAGCCTTGACCGCTGATGGTGTGAGGATCTCAAATTCATTGATTAAAGGAAAGATAGAGGATTTGCTATTGTTCAGAATCCGTTTGCATAACTGCCATGCACTGTCTCATTCTCTCAGCAAACAACAGCTTGGCGTCATTCAAGATTCTCTTGCACTCATTACAAGCAGACGTGAATAGGCACCTATTGAGGTTAGATGACTGTCTCTGAAATAGTCAAAAGTAGTGATTCCTGTGGGCAATGGTGGCCGAACAGGCAGGAGAGAACAAAGGGGAGGAATAAGGTTTGAGACAAAACTTCCTGGTAGGTCTGAAGGTATCAATGCCAGCTTTCACCCAGGACGAAATCTCAGAGGCACTGTCATCAACTGGGAGATCGAACACTTTTCCCCAAGGGACGTCGCAAAGGAAGTCAGGAAGGCGTCCTAGTCAGCCATTTGGTAGCAGTAAGAGGTCCTATACAGTAGGAGGCTCCTAGGGGGAGTGAGAGTGGAGAGAAATATTAAGAGAGACAACAGCATGATCGGAGTTGCCAAGAGGGCAAAGCTGCGAGACCTGGCAGGAGTCAGGTGCAGTGGTAAAGCATATATGTAGTAGAGAGGCGTGTCCAGAGAGATTGCTTGGAAAGCGTGTGGGGAAGTCCAGTACTTGCGTAAGGGATTGGGAAATAGCAAAGTTCATGGCGTGGATGCCTGCTGAATCAGTAACAGAGTCTTTAAGCCACTCAGCATGATGGGCGTTAAGATCTCCGAACACAAATATGTGAGTAAATGGGTGGTAGGAAGTAGCCTTATCTATATTGTCAGAAATGCTGTCTAGAAGGGAGCAGTCGGAAGAAGAGGGGGAACGGTAAAGGAAGAAAAGGTAGCTAACTGAACTGAGAAGTGATAGACGGAGATATACATATTGGTGGGAAGTGGATTCGAGTGATGTCACCTTAGCTACAGGGAGGTGTTCACTAACGTAGACCCCTAGCCCATGCATGTGGACAGTGGAATCTTTCCTTAAGAGGGGAAGATAACCAGGGATTTAGAAGTCAGAGGAGGGAATTGATGAGTTGGGGCTAATCTCACAGTAATATAGGTTGGGGGTTATTTAGAAATTTATTTGTAGCTATCACTACAAATACCACTCTGGCTTTTAACCTAGACGTGTGTGCATGTGCACGAGGGGGGTTGGCTGGTGACATGCTCAGTTGTGCAGTGAACCTATAATAACACCAAGTTATGGGCCTAATGATGACAATATTAAATACCTGCTTGGCAATAGACTTGCTGTCCACTTTGTTGTAAACTTTTCTGATCTTTGTGATGGTCATTTGCGAGATGGCATGGGCATGGACACCAAACACAACCTTTTCTTCAGACACAAGGGAGGGTAGCACTTCACCCTCTGGAGAAAAAATAAAAAATTAAAAAAATTAAAATAACAAATTTTTAAATAATAAAATTTGGTTTCATAATTGAAATCTGGATTGCAGACTTACACAAGAGATTTTTGTAAATCTAAGTTTGTATGCCTAAGATTGATGCAAATGTTCCCAATGCCCGTTTCCACATTATGTCAGAGAAATCTTAGAAACGTCTTTAAAGTTTACTTATAAGCCGAATTCATGTATACTGTTAACATTGAACTTTTTTGGCATGAAGTATAACCCCTCAAAAAAAAAAAAAAAAAAAAAAAATTACCTGTGTATAGTGCAAAAAGTCACTGAAAATGCATGAAAACTTCTGAAATTTTCGTGGGTCTTTCTAATATTTAACAATGTAATAGGGAAATTTCTATAGATATATTATTGTCATAAAACTCACCATGAGCTTTTTTAATCATTAACTAAAAAATTAAGACCAGTCAGAAAATTAAAATAGGAATATTGTGACACTTCCACAGTTGTTTCTAGTTTTAAATTAATTCATAGAAAGGAAAAAACTTCTTAATAATTCGAAGTATGAAAAGAATAATAATCATTATTTAGCCAATTGATAATATTTTATGCCAGATTAACAACTGTTACTGTCACATTGATGGGTCATCGGTAGCTAAACTGTTTCCCCCACCAGGGTTTTCTAGTGAGGAGTATGGCTAGACACCCAGCTGAATTAAAAACAAGTTCCATCAAAGGGTAGCTAAGCGTTCTGGTAGAGTCTTTCTTTTTCTTTCAAAAAGAGCTATTTTTTGTATAAAATAACTGTTCTTATGATTTGCGGGTGCATGCTCTTTAAGAATTGTTTGCAGAAAAATAATGATTTATTTCTGTGGCTCACTGCAGCTTATAATGAGCTTGCAGTAGGTGCAAGCATGAGCTAGGAATGGTTTGCCAAGGTTAAGAAGGAACATTTTGAGCTAAAAATGCAGTGGAAAAGCATTGTACTTAAAGAAAAAAAAAACTTTGAAAAAGAAGCAGCATAAACAATGCATGAAGTTGCAGGAAAACCTAGAAGAGAATTAGTCAATATGTTTGAATGATATGTTCAAACAGACAATATGTTTTGGTGGGTGGTAAATGATGGCATTACATTGCCTATTTATATGGACTGCTTAGACTGGCTAAGGGGCTTTAGCTTTGAATAGAACTTGTCTAAGAGAAGGAAATCTCTGAAATAAAAGCCTCTATACTTACTCTGTGTAGAAAAAGGTAGGCAGGCTCTAACCTTGGTAGGTAATCTTCCTAGAGATAGTGACTCAATAAAAAAACAGTTTCCAGTCTCTTAAACTGGTTAGTGTTAGTAAGGGCATACAACTGGAAAACTTACTCCAATATTCCATGATGGTTCAATTGTGTATGATAGGTAAACCATGTAAAACATGGATCCAGCTTATTAAAGATGATTTAGGGAAATTCAAATTACAGCCAGACCTTAAACAAAATCGAGCAGCCTGGAAAAGAGCCATCATGAAAACCACATCCAATCCATGCTAGCAATGATGATGATGGTCAAAAGAATTTGTTAAAATAAATGCTGGAAACTTTTGCATCAATTTAATATGATAGAAAACACAAGTAATACAGATAGAAGGTCTAAAAAATATTTTGATGACTGAATAATGATGCTGTAAATTCCTAAATTACTCCTTTGGTAAGAAGGATATTCCTTTCACAATAGCTTTTTCTCAAGAACAACTACTTTGTGTTACACATTAGCATGTTGATGCTTTCCCAAACTTCAACATACTTATAATCTATAATATTCATATCACACCTCATTCAGTTACACACTACCTTGAGTGGCTCTTGAACCTTATATTAGGTAAATTCTAGTATAAAGTAAAAAGTCAGGGGACATACTGAGAAGAGCTGCTTGAAAGCTTCCAATATAAACTGGTCCCAGTTGATACATTGTCTGGACAGTGTTAGTAGAAACAATATCTTCAAGGAGATGACATGGTCCTTGTTTCCAGGTAAGGCGAGATTGTCGGCGTAGCTGTGGGGGAGTTCCAATGTATGCAAACACTGTGGTGAATGCCGTTGGACTGGCTGTTCCCCCAGCACCAAGATTTGGAGAAACATAGTGGAGCTGGAATAAAATTTAAATAAATAAAATTTAATTTCTTAGAAAAAAAAAAGAAAAAAAAAGGAAAACACAGCAATCAGAATATTCTAAAACAAAGAATAAAAGAAAAACATGCCTGTTGGTAGTCAATATTTGAAAAAGGGTGTGCATGTGTTTATAATTGTAATTATATTATTATTTAAAAATGGATACACAGTTCTAAGATCAATGTTTGCTTCAGATTGGAGGGCAATATTTTGCATGCTGTTCAGGAGTGACAGAGAAAGAGAAAAGAGAGGAGTGCGAAAGAAAGTGATAGAAAAAAGAAGAGAATAAAAATAAAAAAGAGAAAAGATGAAAAAGGTTGAAAGTAAATGGAATCAAAGAGAAAATAAGAAAAAGAACAAAAAAACAAAGAACAATTACAAAAAAAAATGATTCCAAAAAGAACGATTGTAAAAGAAAAACAAAAAAAAAATGACTGTAAAAATAAAGATTAAAATAAAGAAAGAAAAATTGATTTTATAAAATAAAATAAATAAACTCACACAAACATAGTTTTCTAGCTATTTAGCACTTTCTTCCTCAATAAAAACTTTTTTTTCATTTTTGTTTTTACTTTTTCTGAACTAAAATCCCAAGCAAATTCAACTTACCTTTTGAGTGTTCACATGATGGCTATCAAGAAATAAACTGACATTGCTGTTTTTCATGATACCAGCTCGATGAAAAATCAGAATTAGATGGTGCCACTGTCCTTCTTGGGTGAGATCCGGGCACCAAAAACGAACTGTATTATCTCCGAGGGGTGGCTCTTCCTCTTGATCACATCCAGTAACTGAAATGTGACACAAAGCAGAAATCATAAAGAAACAAAAACCATGATTAGATGGTGCCACTGGCCATCTTTGGTGAAATCTTTACATTGAAGTATAAAGGAGATGGGACGCTAAAATTTTAAACTTTTAAATCAATTTTTTTTTTTAAATATATGCTATATATATATATATATATATATATATATATATATATTAGTCCAGCCAGTTTTATCGAGTTTCTTTATCATTTTTTCTATGTTTTTATCACTTTTGTTATTAAGTCTTCCATATTGTAATTATAGAAGGTCAGACAAGAAAGGTGACATGTTTTAAGAACCTGGATATAAATTTACTGTTGATGATCTAGCAATTAATACACATCCGATATATTTTGTCTTAGTAAATTGCTTTCTCCTTTAATTCAGATGAAATGCGTCCCACAAAAATTTTCTCCATTATGCCATTAATTTTCTAACATTATAATTTTCTCCTCTGTGTGTGTATATATATATATATATATATATATATATATATATGTGTGTGTGTGTGTGTGTGTGTGTGTGTGTATGTGTGTGTACACACACACACATTATATATTACAGAAAGTTCCAAAGAAAGTTTCCAATGGAAAAACAACTATTTAATTTATCTGTTATACAACTATTTATCTGTTATATATAACTCTACTGTGAAATCATACATGGTTGAGAAGTAAAGACACATGAGATCAATTGATGACTTCCCTATGTTGTTAGGTATCACAAGTTCCAATCTTGCTGAATGACACATATTTTCTTAACAAAATTTCTCAAAAAAAAAAAAAAAAAAAAAAAAAAAAAAAAAGAAATAAACAAGCCGGTAGAATTATATATATAAATATACTGTTTGATTAAAATTAGAATATCTACTCAAATACAAGTAGAATTTTTTATATAATCATCTCACCCCAAGCAAGGCAGTACTGTCACCGGTGTGCAGGAGGACATAATGGAAGAATGAAAAGAGAAGGGAACGGGTCACAGTAGGTGTCAGAGAATGGATAAGAGAAGGTCGGGAACACTTGAGTGAAGAGAGCTGTGTGAGATGAAAGTGTAAAGGGAGAAGACTGATGGGATTAAAGGAGATAAAAGAAAGAGGTCTCTTCAGGCATAGGTACGGAAAACCAATGATGGATAATGCCCCCTAAATATAAACACTGGAAGGAAGAGTAGTAGTAAAAGAGGAGGAGTAAGAAGAAAAAAAGAATACCGAACTAGAGAACAGGAATTACTCGCTATCAAAAAGTGGGGTAGCAGGTTAAAGGAAAGTAGAAGTTAAAAATTGTAAGTATATATATATATATATATATATATATATATATATATATATATATATATATTACAAGAAAGTGAAAGAACACCTAAGATTAAAAACCCACTGTTCAAGCATTTACTTTTATAAAGAGTGCTCAATACAAAGTTGAGCTTAATATTATAATTTTGTTATTACAATGGTTTATAAAAGTATAACATCACTATTATGCTTTAATCATATCGATATTATGCTTTTATAAACCATTGTAACAGCAAAATTACAATCAGTTGGGTTTCAATCCTGGGTAAAAAGCATTCGGCTGTCTAACCGTACTGATGAGCTGTGATACAGCGAAACAGATCTGTCTGTGGATGACTATATATATATATATATATATAAGAATAAACAGAGTACCTTCATCTTATCATTCTGTTGGATTCTGATCCATATTTGATGCCAACTCATATATAAAAGTATGGCAAAAATTATCTGCTCTTTTGCCATAACATATCTGTGTGCATAATATTAAAACTCTAATCTTGTTTGTATGGATGGATGTGGGTTACTGAGATACAGCTTAAACAATACATAATAACCCCAACCAATTTAAAAGCATATTGCACGTTGAAACTTTGCCTAGTGCAGATGCCAAATATCAGTAAAATTAAACAAGGGCTTCTTGAACTAGGACCGTTTTTCTATTTTTATGTAATTTTTATAGGAAATTCAGCATTTGTTTTTGATACACATTTTTATATCAGTCTGCCTATATAAACAAACACTTGCATATTATAATCCAGCTATTATGAGTGTGAAAAATAAGAAACACTGACAAAACATTCAATAAATTTAAATATTCATAAATCAACATATTTATACAATTCACTACACCACATTAGAACTTTTTTTTATAAACAACTACTTCAAAGACAAAGAGGCTATACGTGTCACATGATTTGATGGGAGATAAATGCATGCTAATTTCTCATTATATATTTTGAAATAAAGGCAAGGAAGAAATGAGTGTGTATTATAAAAAATATACTTATTTTGAAAAAGACTACACTTGTTTTAAACTAGTACTCCAAATTTTCACACAATGTGTTAACTATATATCTTCTTTTGACATCTTCAGTAATAATAATTTTGTATTTGAAGTATGGAAGAAATTTCACTTTTAATGTAAAGAAATAAAAACATATCTATTGATATTGTAAAAATAAATTATTTTTACATAGTTCAAAATACATTTGCATAACAGTGTTTTTTGTGCTTTTCATTTGTTTTCAGGCAGGAAAATTCATTTGTTTATATTTTTGAGATGAAGTAGTATTTACATTATTCAGACTATTGTCCTCATCTATGTTGCCATTTGTATGACATTTTGGCCATTATACACTCCGGCCTTCTTCAGGTGCTAGGAATTTCGAACCGAACCCTTTATTACAATCACTGGGGTATATGAACTCCAGACTTCCAATTGAGGTATTACACAAGGAATGGAGTTCATATACCCCAGTGATTGGAATAAAGGGTTCGGGTCGAAATTTCTAGCACCTGAAGAAGGCTGGAGCATACAACAGCCGAAATGTCATACAAATGGCAACATAGATGAGGACAATAATCCGAATAATGTAAATACAGAAAAATTCATATTAACTAATAATCAATGATGAAATAGAGTGATCTCTAGAGGTATTTTATAGTTGTTGAATTCACAAAGAGAATAATCTTTAATTATTTAATAAAAAATACATTTTTTATTTTGAAAAAGACTACACCTGTTTTGCCTCTATTACTTCAAATTTTCATGCAATATGTTAACTATGCATCTAAGTGTAACAATAAACCTTCTTTTGCAATCTTAAAATTAAAATGTGTAATAAATAATTGATAATATTGTTAGATCATAATTTTGTATCATGAACTGCTTTTATAAAAAAAAAAACAACAGGTTTAGGGATGGTCTAGTATATATTATAGCACAGATATTCAGATTATCAAAATGTCTCCGAGGTATTAGGTGGCAGCCTTACCTGTAGATGGCATACTAGTTTCCTGAGTGGACACAATGAGGGAGCGATCCTTGGCTGTCAGAGTAACACTCAGGCAGATGAGATTCTCATCGCGGCCCTGTAGGTTGCGGACAATGGTCAGCAAGCGCACCGAATGAGGGTCAGTTGATGCACAGCTGAATTTGTCAACACAGAACCACGTAGAGTACGTCAGTCCTGATTGAGGAGGAAACATTCTCTCACCTGAAATACAATGAAAAAAAAAAATGTGTGTGAGAAACAGAATTAAAAAAAAAAATCACATAAATACAAAGTAAGTATATAAAGAGTAATTTTCTAGAAAACATAGTTAAGGAAAGGGAGAAGAAAGGACTAACCATCAATTCTAAGAAAACAGAATGTGTGGTTGTCAAGACAAACAACCCAAGGTGCAAGATATCAATTAGAGATGCAAAAATCAAGCAAGTTTAAAAAGCAAAACTAATGCCATCATTAATACCCTAAAAAAAAGGTGAGGAAAAATTTCAACCAACAGTAGCACTAACTGCTCGATCAAGGGATGCTGACTGCTTCCTAATAAGGAAATAGCTAATTACCACTATTGTTTAACAAGGAACAGAAAACTTGACATTGAAATCTAAAGACACAGTGGAAAAGCAAAAGATACCTTCCAAAAGCTAATCAAAGTAATAAGAAACAGATAAGTTTTGTCAGAATCAAAGAAAAGAATGCTGAACTGCTATGTAATATCAATCTTCCTATATAGCAATGAATGCTGGACAATTTCCTCACAGATGAAGAGGATACATAAAGTAACAGAAAAAAAGGAAAATAACATTTTTGTTGTCTTTTTTTAATCATTTCACCCCAATCAAGGCAATAAAGCCACTAAGACAAGGATTTAATGATTGATAATATGAGAAAAATACTATTAAAGAGAGAGAATAATGAAAGTACAAGAATTCAAACAGAAGATAACAATTGACACTATTTAAATTTTTGAAGATCAAAGTTGATGTGAAGCTAGAAGAGAGTTCCACAGGTGAAAAGTGCAACAGAAGGAACAGTTAGATATGATTTCAATCTTCCTATATCACAGTGAATCTTGGATAAGTTCTTCAAAAAGTTCTTCATGAAGAGGAAACTTGAAATGACATTTGGTTTTACCAACATATACTAAAAATAATATTGACTAGGATTGAAACAGCAAGAAAATTCATGTTTACAGTCAGTAATTTCTAAAGCACAAAGAGGAAAGAAGGCTTAGAGAATCTAACATTCACAAGACATGTTGGAGGTAAGAAAAACAGGAGGGAGCAAGCAAGAATTTTTTGAATGGATAGAAGAGAAACAAAAATTATTTAGAGCAGCAAAAGACAGGAAGCTGTAAAGGGCCTTGAATGCTCACAGCTTAATGAATAAACTCACCTGTGCCGATGCCTCCAATAACAACAGGATCTGAAGATCCAACCACTCCCCCAACAACTGAAGGAGTTGGTGGACCCTGGGGAGCAATACTAGGTAAGTAAAGGCAGCCAAAGCCTTCAGTGCTCATGTCAAACTCGACAAATGCTGGGGTGACCGAGGACCCGTGCATACGTGCATCTCTGGGGGTTGTCATGGAAACCAGGCATTTGACTCGAGTAAGGGGTACTGGCCCCCCAGCAGTTTTCAGTTGGTCCTCGATCTCAAAGGGTGTGCGTTTCTCCTCCAGATTGTGGCCACGACTCTGTTCACAACCATTGTGCATGTGATTGCACACAAAGCCATTTCGATAGCCGTCATACAAATCATCAACTGACCAGCAGTTGAGGGGAGAGCCAAGACGTACAAAATCTCTAAAAAATAGCATAGAAAGAATGAAAATATTTTAATGTACAGAAAAATATATAAAGAAATACAATGCAATTTTCATATTACACAGAGTGTGGCAGAAATACCTCCCACATAATGGTAAAACATTAGATATCATTAATACCCCTGCCACTAATGTCTTAGCATATGTGATAGGTAATTCTGGTGCACCCTGTGGGGGAAGACTATATTACAGAAATAAACATGATGTAATTCTCATATAAAGAATTATGATGCAATAAGTGGGCCCATAACATCAAAAATGACAGCAAAATAGTTATTTCGATATGGCATCTAAAATGACGGCAACATATATATTGATGTACCTTCTAGTGAGTATCTTAGATAAAAAAAAAAAAAGAAAATTATCCAAACCCCTGCACATGACAGGAGGAATACATACACACAAACAGTATTTATTGTAATACAGAGAGACAGAGAAAGAGAGAGAGAGAGAGATAGAAAGTGTGTGTGTGTATATATATATATATATATATTTTTTTTTTTTCTAAACATACACTGAACTCTCAAAAACATAATATGTAGAAATATTAAACCAGTGGATAGTAATAATCAAATTAAACTCATTATATATTATAAAAAATTCAAAACAATTGACCTCATAGTCTCTAATAACCCTACAAGAACTAAACTAAATTCTCTACAAAAAACCAATCTAGTGTATCAATTTACATGCCCGTTCAGAGATTGTATCTTTGGTACTAATAATGAAGCCACTACATATATTGGTTTTACTACAACCACGCTCTCCCTTAGACTTACATGTCACCTTCCTGATCAGAGTACAATTAAACAACATTTCTCAGAAAAACAAACATGTAGGTAATATCAGACAGATTCTAGTCAACAATGCAATAATCCTTACTCATACACACAGTAAAAAGAACCTTCAGATATCGGAGGCCATCTACATTAAATCCAAACAACCTACACTTAATAAAATCACGTTTAAATCTGGTCATAACATTACATTGCATTTGAATATATGGTTCTGTTGTCATTTCATGCTATCACGCGGTGTGACGTCATAGAACCACAATGCAAATTTGCAAACTGCGTTTGTTATTTTTGGTAACTATTGTTGTTGCCTAGCGGAGTTTTATGTCAACACAAAATAAAATCATCGCTGATGGTGGATGTTATTGTGTTACCACCTTAATAACCTCTCTGAAGATGGCTCATGTGAGCCGAAAGCTTAGATCCAACTTAATAAAAATTATCCAAATGTTGGAGAAATTTTTTTTATTTTCAACTGAAATTAAAGCCAAAATATGACGTTTAGAACGGCTCATGATTAAACATAATAGATATTCATTGTCTCTTATATTTAACAGTATATGTTTAGAAAATTATTTGCTGCCTCGATACACTAAATATGTGTGTGTGTGTGTGTGTGTGTTCTTCACTACTTTTGCAATATAATTATTACAAAAAAATAAAATAAGGCACTGTTAAAGAGCAAACATGTGGCAAGAGCTTTCATAACTGGTAGTAAAGAGAATGAACTGTGCCAACACTGCCTCACTATTGTCTCTTTCTATATGAGCCTGACAAGAGAAATATATATATATAACATTATATTATAATAGAGAGGATTCTAATAATATATTATAGAAAGAAATAGGACCCAATTCTCACATTATACAAAGAAATATGCAATTCTCATAAATGCTATAGCTTAAAATCATATTACAGAAAAAATAATATATGAAAAAAAAAAAATGAAATTATTTTTATTGAGCAATTCGTTTTCTACAGTATATCAACCCTTTGCATGTTATTTAAAGCCAGAAAATATTAGTCAACAATTAATAATAAATGGCAGTCTATGTAAAATAGATCATTGCAAACTATTACAACTTTGCTAGTGTGTTAATTTTAAGCAAAATAAAAGCTTATGATTATAACAAAAAATGCTTTGTTGACAGTTTGTGAAATGTGAAATGCACTTACTTGAGATCCTTTGGGGTGAGAGCTTGTGCAGCAAGTCTTTCAAACATATACTGCAGGGGTGGGTGTAATGAGTGGGACTCATCTGCCAGAGCGATGTTGCCATGGCTGAGTAATTCATGAGGGAAGCCAACATCACACATGATTTGTTGATTTCGTTCAGTCCGCATAATGGACTTGAGAATTTCTGCTGTGTACACTTGAAGGTCGAGGGCAAGCTGAAAAAGCACAAGCAATGACAGACATTCATCAATTCCTGACCACTGACAATCCCTTTCTTCTGTATTTGCAAAGCATTCCTATAATAAAACACTGCTACAAAATAATAATTATACATATAATAGCCCTATTCTACCAGTAATGCTTGCATTAATTCCTGACCACTGACAATCCCTTTCTTCCTCATTTGCAATGCATTCCTATAATAAAACACTGCTACAAAATAATAATTATAATATTCTCTTTATAATTATGGCAATAAACAAAAAAGAAAACGACTCGATAGCAAAACCTTTTTCCATCTTACCTTTGGCTGTGGGCTGTACTCAATAGCTGGAAGCAAATGAAAGATAGACATCACAGCTCCTGGGTGTACAATTATCTGATCTTGGCAGCTAGCCAGGTACAAGTTAATGCTGCCCGTGCTGGCTCTCTTCGGCAGGGAAACATTAGAATGTTGACCTTCAACCCTGAATGAGATGTTGCGCTTCAGTGTGGAGCAGCTGCCACTACCAGGCTCCCTATGAAGAAGACATATATATACTTTGCTTCAGAATTTATTGTGGCACAATGAGTTGGTTGGTAGATTGATTGATTTTGTTGAGTGGTATATCAACCACTGAATTATTTAATGCCAATATCTAAATAATTTGAACATATTTGTATGCCTTTAACTACAGATAAAATGTATTGATACCTCCCCAGCTTTTTTTATATCTTTTTAACATAAAACTGCATTGTTGGTATTTTTTTACTATAAAATAGTATTTATACTTTCATAGCATTATGCTTTTGTTTAGAGGTTCACTATTTGCTCATAGCTGGGAGTGGGTCACAATGAACCTGGTGACAACAGCAATTAGGAGGTGCAACACAATGGGACTCATGATAAAAAAAAACACAAAGTGAAATAGATTTTAAGTAGATTTTAAGTAATTTTTCTGGCATTGAAGGATCCAGAGTTTTTTTTACCAAACTTTTAGCTGTTACTTTTGTTATACATGCATATATGGTAACACGAAAGAACAAACAAAAGTAGTGCTGGTGAAGCAAAACAAAAAGAAGACACAGATTGACAATATAAAATTATTTGTATTGCTGATACAGAGGAAGTGAGTAGAATATCTCTATGTGGGCAAGGTATAGTGCTTAACTGGAGAAAAAAAGAAAGGAATTCTAAATTTTCTCATGGGTATTTATGCATAAGTGAACATAACTCAACAGAAATGGAATTCAGCTCTCCAATTTTCTCATCCAAAGCCCCTTTCCATTATACTGCATACATCTTTATTTATCTTACATATCCTCATAATATGCACTTCTTACTTCCTCCTCTTACATCCATACAAAGCCTTCATTCAGCAAATCCCTACCTTGAGTGGCTCTTGGGCATAAAATAAGAATTTACTTACTTATCAAAAGAATCCAAGGTCATGTCATAAAGGAAACGAATCATCAAACATGCCGACTGAAGCGTCAAAGGGAGTTCTTCTTTGGATCTAGAAAAAAAGAGAAAATAAAATTCAAGATAGAAATTGAACTAGACTTCATATTTTCTTTCTCATTTTGGAATTCCAATACAGAAATGTCAAAGTTCGTAACCAATTTACGGCACAAGAAAAAACTCAATTAAGAAAATTAAGAAAGCAAAAGTGGACAGTTTGCAAGCTTTAAATTGAATTAAAAAATTTTAAATTCTGAAATTATTACATAAGATATTTTTGTTGTATAATGCAAGTGCAATTTGATTAAATTATACAGATGCACTTTATTTTATAGGTGAAATTTCAATATATTATACAGATGTATGTTTTGTTGTATTTTCCAGCTACAAGTAGATTAAATTATACAAATGCACTTTTTGTTGCACTTTACAGATACAATTTTATTAAATTATACAGATGGTTTTTGTTTTATTTTACAGGTGCAATTTCAATACATTATACAGATGCACTTTGTTACATTTTAAAGCACAATTTTTTAAAAGTATATGCATTTTTATTGCATTATAAAGTTTTTGCTATATGAAACTGACTCCCAAGAAGGTGCTTCCTCAATCACTACAATCATAACCTGTTCAAGTCAAGGGTCAACCATTATCTTCACATATCGTCATAAACTATGCCTCTCACTCTGTAACCCTTTACCTTGAGTGGCTCTTAGGCCTTGTACAGGGTGGACATCATTGTAAAAAAGAATTACACCAATGCATTTTTATTGCATTTTCAGATACATTTACTTTTAGTATACATGTGCCCATATTTGCATTGTATAGGTGCCGTCTGTTACATTATATTGATTTATCAATTCTTGGCTCATATTCTATTCATCTTATTTTGATTGCATTACATCTTGTAGTAGTAGATATAATAGTCGTAAAATATCTAAATTTCCCAGATAAAGCATTTTTATTATTATTATGAAGTGTTCACTAAATTTTCTTTCATTTTTTATTGCATGTTTACACTAATTGTAGGAGGTGTAATATTTTTAAAACTGCCCAAATTTCTTAAATGAGATAGTAATTAATTTTTAGCTGGTTTTCTTTTATTGTATTTTTGTGGCTTTAAAGCTAGTATTAGTAGACCAGTCAATTGTCATTATTTCTTCTCTTCTCCAATTCATCACACCATCCTGTCCATTTTAAACTCTATCTGACCTTAATCTAAGTTTTGAGATTGAGAGGCTGGACACATGCTTGGCACCTACCAGACAAAGGGTGGCCCAGGGTCCGGCCCATGCCAAAGTCAAAGGGTGGCCCAGGGTCCGGCCCATGCCAAAGTCAAAGGGTGGCCCAGGGTCCGGCCCATGCCAAAGTCAAAGGGTGGCCCAGGTGGCCATGGCCAAAGTCAAAGGGTGGCCCAGGGTCCGGCCCATGCCAAAGTCAAAGGGTGGCCCAGGGTCCGGCCCATGCCAAAGTCAAAGGGTGGCCCAGGGTCCGGCCCATGCCAAAGTCAAAGGGTGGCCCAGGGTCCGGCCCATGCCAAAGTCAAAGGGTGGCCCAGGGTCCGGCCCATGCCAAAGTCAAAGGGTGGCCCAGGGTCCGGCCCATGCCAAAGTCAAAGGGTGGCCCAGGGTCCCAGGCCCATGGCCCAAAGGGTCCGGCCCATGCCAAAGTCAAAGGGTGGCCCAGGGTCCGGCCCATGCCAAAGTCAAAGGGTGGCCCAGGGTCCGGCCCATGCCAAAGTCAAAGGGTGGCCCAGGGTCCGGCCCATGCCAAAGTCAAAGGGTGGCCCAGGGTCCGGCCCATGCCAAAGTCAAAGGGTGGCCCAGGGTCCGGCCCATGCCAAAGTCAAAGGCCCAGGGTGGCCCAGGGTCCAAGGCCCATGCCAAAGTCAAAGGGTGGCCCAGGGTCCGGCCCATGCCAAAGTCAAAGGGTGGCCCAGGGTCCGGCCCATGCCAAAGTCAAAGGGTGGCCCAGGGTCCCGGCCCATGCCAAAGTCAAAGGGTGGCCCAGGGTCCGGCCCATGCCAAAGTCAAAGGGTGGCCCAGGGTCCGGCCCATGCCAAAGTCAAAGGGTGGCCCAGGGTCCGGCCCATGCCAAAGTCAAAGGGTGGCCCAGGGTCCGGCCCATGCCAAAGTCAAAGGGTGGCCCAGGGTGGCCCTCCCAGGGTCCGGCCCATGCCAAAGTCAAAGGGTGGCCCAGGGTCCGGCCCATGCCAAAGTCAAAGGGTGGCCCAGGGTCCGGCCCATGCCAAAGTCAAAGGGTGGCCCAGGGTCCGGCCCATGCCAAAGTCAAAGGGTGGCCCAGGGTCCGGCCCATGCCAAAGTCAAAGGGTGGCCCAGGGTCCGGCCCATGCCAAAGTCAAAGGGTGGCCCAGGGTCCGGCCCATGCCAAAGTCAAAGGGTGGCCCAGGGTGGCCCATCCGGCCCATGCCAGTCGCAAAGGGTGGCCCAGGGTCCGGCCCATGCCAAAGTCAAAGGGTGGCCCAGGGTCCGGCCCATGCCAAAGTCAAAGGGTGGCCCAGGGTCCGGCCCATGCCAAAGTCAAAGGGTGGCCCAGGGTCCGGCCCATGCCAAAGTCAAAGGGTGGCCCAGGGTCCGGCCCATGCCAAAGTCAAAGGGTGGCCCAGGGTCCGGCCCATGCCAAAGTCAAAGGGTGGCCCAGGGTCCGGCCCATGCCAAAGTCAAAGGGTGGCCCAGGGTCCGGCCCATGCCAAAGTCAAAGGTTAGCCCAGGGTCCGGCCCATGCCAAAGTCAAAGGGTGGCCCAGGGTCCGGCCCATGCCAAAGTCAAAGGGTGGCTAAATGTCCGGCTCATGCCAAAGTCAAAAGGTGCACAAGGGTCCGGCTCATGCCAAAATCAAAGGGTGCACAAGGGTCCGGCTCATGCCAAAATCAAAGGGTGCACAAGGGTCCGGCTCATGCCAAAGTCAAAGGGTGGCTAAAAGTCCGGCTCATGCCAAAGTCAAAGGTTGGCTAAAGATCTGGCTCATGCCAAAGTTAAAGGGTGGCCAAGGGTGTGGTTCATGCCAGAATCAAAGAGTGGCTAAAGGGTCAGGCTCATTACAAGAGTCAAAATGTGGACAATGGTCTGGCTCATACCAGAGTCGAGGGGGAGGGGTACACAGGTCCATTTTATTGCCAAGTCAACGGATACACATACGTCCACATAGAGTCTGCAAGTATCCACCCAGCTCGGGTGGAATTTGAACTTGGCATGCCAATTCTACTTTCTGTAAAACCATTCCCATCCCTCCCATTTAATTTTTGTCAGATTGTTATGGGCAGATCTGTTATTATATTAAGAACAGTCAGTCTGCATGCCTGACCTATTACAACTAAGTTTGTTCCTTGATCTGAATTGTGAATTTAGTAAAATAACTGTTTGATGAAAGGAAGCCAAAGAAAACAATGATTAACAAGTAGCAAAAAAAGCAACTCACTTGCTGTCTTTTACATCATTGAAGAATTCCTCAAAGATACTGAATGCCTCTGGCATGGTCTGGGTTTCAACACTGACCAGTTCTTCAACATCAGGAAGAATGTCGATGGTATTAGAGAAGCAACCAAGAAGACGTACTGCCTCAGTTAGACTATCATAGCGAACCTGAAAAAGTAATAATAAAGAAAAAGACAAAAAAAATGGTTCAGTATTGCAGGAAATTTTTTGGATACGATAATAAAAATAATATTTGTATAGTGCCATGTGGCTATTTTTATGTTTCAGATTTCTAATGTCCAGCGAAAAATAATAATTGAATTTATCTTTCTCTCTCTCTCTTTCTCTCTCAGGTTTAAAATAACAACAGAGAAATACCATTTGTTATCTTTTGTTTTTTTTTCCTTCACTCCTATTCAGAGAATAGAGAAAAATGTCTTAGTACGTTTTCTTCTGATCTATAATAGTAATTAGAAGATTTTCCAGTTATAGTTAATAATTAATTAATAAAATTAATTACCTCCATTTTTCTTTGCTCATAATCGGAGAATAAAGAAAATTTCTTTTAGTACGTTTTCTTCTGATCTATAATAGTAATTAGATTTTCCAGTAATAGTTAATAATTAATTAATAAAATTAATTACCTCTGTTCCACTAAAATATTGTTACAATTCAAGCAAAAGCAATGTCTTTGTTTGAGGAACCGAACAAAGAAAAATACCCAAATGAGAAAGATGCAGAGTTTAAAGCGAGTCAAGGCTGGTTCATGAGATTTAAAGAACAGAAATTATCACTCTGTTCAGAAGCAAGGTGAAGGTGCATCAGCTGATGAACTAGCAGCAGCTGGTTTTCTTAAAGTATTGGCTAAGATCATCGAAGAAAACTGGTTTCTTCCTGAACAGATTCTTAATGTTGACAAAACTGGATTATATTGGAAAGACTTCTTTCATTTCCAAAGAAGAACAATCAATTCCAGGCTAAATGTCTCAAGAGAACGTGTGACTTATGTTAAATGGTAATTGTGCTGGAGATTTTAAATTAAAACAATTTCTGGCATACTATGTACACAACCTCTGTGTTCTGAAGAACATAATCAAGGCATCTCTTGTTATATGAATGGCTAATCCCAAAGTATGAGTGACTGTTGTTATTTTTGAAGATTGGTTCTTTATTCATTTTATTCTAGCAGCAAAAAAAACTATTATAAGAAGAAGGGCATTGATTCCTTTTAAGTAATTGATAATACTCCTGGCCACCTGCAAAACATTGTAGATTTTCATGGCAACATTACCATTGTGTACTTCCCTCTGAATATCATGTCTCTTATACAACCAATGGATCAGACAGTCATCACAATCTTCAAGTGTTACTATATGAATTGTATGTTATGGCAAGCAATAGTTGCAACTGATCATGATGAGTCGTGCACACTTCATGACTTTTGGAAGAAGTATGACATATAAAAGGCTGTACAAAACATAAGCAGGAATATGGAAAGATATTCAGAACTCAGCTATGAATGGTGTGTGGAAAAAACTATGCCCAAAATTCATGAATGATTTCAAGAAGTTAGATAATGCTGAGTTTGAGTTTAACAGCATATCAACTTCTGTGGGTTATTTAATGCCAAAATGGTAGGGTTTTAAAGTATTTTTTTATGTTCAATTATAGTGAAAAGGTTGATTTAGTCAAATTTTGATGAAAATAGTTTTTAGAAAACTGAAGATGTCTTCTAGTTTTGTATTCAAAAATGTATTGCAGGTAATAATTTTTTTCCTTCAAAAATGTGTTATTGTAATAATTTTTTACCTTCAAAAAGGTATATTTTTCTATAAAATCAATTTTTATGTATATATTTCTATAAAGTCTATTCTTATACTTTCATAGTGTTTTGAACCCAGTTTGCCTATAGCAGGGACACTAACATATGCTACCACCCCAGGGTGGACCTGGGAACAAGAGCAATTAAGAGGTGGTTCCGTGCTCCTCACAGCCTCCTTTAGAAGCCTTACTGCTGGATGCAGTTTATCATCATACTCAGAACCTGATATTATTGAAATCAACAAAACATTGGTAACCATGAGCAAAGAACTGGAAATGAATTTGGAGGAGGAGGATTTCATAGATTTATCTGAAAAAGACAAGCAGCCCGTATTGAACGAGAATTTGAGCTAAAAAAAGATGAAAAAGTCAAATCAGAGCCACATCACTTTTACCTAAAGAAAATGCAAAAAACATTTGCTTTTATTGAAAAAGGACTTCATATCTTCAAGAATATGGACCCAAATGGTCAATGCTTTTCAAAAATTTGTGCACGTTTGTCTCAAAGCTTTTGCTCCTTATCATGTAATCCTTGAAGAAAAGGAAGAACACAGTTCAAGAAATTCTCAACCAGTTTCTTATTAAAAAGTGTACCAAACAACAACAGCCAGAACTATCTGTAAATCCACAGCCATCTATGTCTGCGATGTAAGTAAACAAATTGAATGTAAATATTGGTAAATTTAAAATATATTAATATCTACATAATTTTAATTACTGTTATATTTGTTATTTAACCTTACAAAATCATTTTATAATGTCTTAGAGCAAACACATTCAGAAATAAAGAGTCCTTGATGTATTTTAAAGATTGCTAAATTGTAAACATCTACAAGTATGTACATATATGTATTCGTAAATTTAGACTACTTTTGTACTATATTAAAAACGAAAATTTACTTGTTTGTAAGCTTAAAATAGATTCTTATTGACCATATATTATTAAAAATGCATTTATAAATAAAATACAGAACTGGGAATGGTTATTTTGTGGTTTAGCCTCATGACAAGAAAATTTGGAGACAAGTAAATTTGACTAAAGTCATTTTTTGACAAGTTGGATTTCCTGGAACAAATTACTGACATAAAAGGGAAGTATACCTGCACATCATATTATAATTCTGTTCTTTAGTTCCTAACATAGCATATATTTTATGCCCTCTCAAATAATGGACCATTCTGTTTTGATTGGGATAAA